>JAYMFT010227297.1:0-11254 GCA_038088735.1 Panulirus argus
GTGTGTGTGGGGGAGAGGGAGAGAGAGAGAGAGAGAGAGAGAGAGAGAGAGAGAGAGAGAGAGAGAGAGAGAGAATTCCACAGCTTCGCTCTTCGAGGAGAGGCGGTGTGATAACGGTCAATCCTCGTGTGGTTGGCTTCGTCTTCAGGTGGACACGATCGAGGGTTCCAAACACACACTTGTACCGAGCCGATATAACACCCCAGCCCAGAGCTGAAGAATACGTTTCCTGCGCCAGTTTCCATTCTGGAAAGAAGAGAACCGGCTCGCGTGACAGTGTTAAAAATGTATTACCATAAACACAGGTTCTCGACACTGCGCTTCAGGGAGTGGCGGTAAAGTCTGTTCATGTAAAGACACGCTTGAGAACAACACAATCCCGTCTCAGAGAAGTGCAAACATGGAAACAGTTAGTACGTGTGTGTGTGTGTGTTTTTTATAATCCTACACACTTGCTATAAAGGCGATGACTCACCTCCCACCCTCCCTCTATCCTCATCCCCTGTGTTCCCCTATCGACCGTATCCACAAAGCTTCCGTCCCATCTTACGCCTAGCCTCACTAGCCTCACTGCCCTCCTTTCCACATCCCATACCTCCAGCGCGCTCTCTCTATCCCATCAGCTACCTGCCCCCCCCCCCCCTTCCCTTTACGTCCCCCAGCCAGGGCGCCTCCTAGCATTTCCTGGGGGCTAACGCGGTGGACGGGGTCTTCTCCAGTACAGAATAATTGAGAGGTTTGGGTCTGAGCTCACAATCTGTACCCTGTCTTATTGTCATTCCTGTCTCACCACGTGATTGTCCTGCCGTCGCCTCTCCCCGTCTGCCTCTCACCTCTCCCTCCCTCCCTGCCTGCCTGCCTGCCTTCCTCTCACCTCTCGCTCCCTGTCTGCCTCTCGCCTCTCCCTCCCTGCTAGCTACCCAGGAGGACCCTCCTCATCACCACAGGAGGACGCACGAGTGACCCCTTAACACACGGTTCAGGAAGTCTCTCTCTCTCTCTCTCTCTCTCTCTCTCTCTCTCTCTCTCTCTCTCTCTCTCTCTCCCCGACCATCTCTCCCTCCCAGACACATACTTCCCCAACTCGAATACACCCTCCCCTCCCACCAAGACTCGTACCCCTTACTCCTAGATTCACAAAGTTACGGTAAAAAAAAAAACATCAAATTTTACCGAGAACAACTTTACTAACTGCAATACGTCTCGCGTGAACCATTACGAGCTGTCAGATTCTGCACAACACTTCTCCACTTCACGGTTACTCACCCTTCCACCTCCACCTCGTCACAGATCATCTCCTCCCACGTCAACTCGTCCCTCCCCCCATGGCACCTCTCAGCCGCCACCAAATCCCCTCCCACCTACAGGACCCTCCCGTGCCTCCCACGCACCAAATGGCTACGTCACTCCCCTCCCAGCGCCACCACCACTAACCATCTCCAACCCCAATCTCCACCACCCCCGCCACAAACCATCTCCAACCCCCTATCTCCTCCACAACCACACCTGTTCCGAAAATCTATCCTCAAATAGTTTCTTCAGAGTCTCTTTAATCAGCTGTGTGACGGGTGTGTCCGCGTTCTTAATAACTCCGCCAAACTCGGCCAAATTGATTTTAGCTTCTCCTAATGTGTGTGTGTGTGTGTGTGTGTGTGTGTGTGTGTGTTTTGTGTTTCTTTTTTTTTATTCATTGACTCGGTACAGTCAGGCCGAGGCCCCTCTTCCCATTAATACTATTCTAAACCAATATTTACAAGAAGTTTCACATAATATTCCTTATGAACGACACCATATATAAATTCCTATGCCAATAATTCATCATCTAAATTCAAAGCTTAACCCCTTCACTGTTTGTTCCAAGAGAATTAAAAAGAATTCAAATCGCTACCCATCGAAGGCCGGGCCTTATATAAAACAATGTAAAAGGGCTGAAGTGACACAGAGGAAAGTAGAGGAGGGGAAAAATAATCTTGGAGTAACGCAGGAGGTGATAAACCTGCCTAAAAAGGGGGGTCGGGTCGCAGGTGTTAGGGAAAAACACGGGAGGGTAAAGAGTTGTAAAGCAGTAGCCAGCACAACCCTGGGGGAAAGTTATGGGTGCATGTATCTCTCTTTACCCGATAAGCTACAGCATTTCCTCTGCCGCTGGAACTAAAAGCGGCAACTGTTTCTCTCATGCGTCCTACTATTTTCTGAAGTCATCCGGCCTCCGTCCTGAGCATGTGACACCGGCCCTTCCCTCACGCAACATGCAACCTACGGCAACTGAGTCGGGAACTACTACATTCTCTTCTTTTGTCACCTTAATCACTCATCGCTCTCCAAACATCCCTACTGCTGCTTTTCAATTCGTCGGAGCTTCAGTACGTAGCCTTGAAAAATCCCCTCTCAAACGCAACGCTCCAATCTTACCCAACAATCTCCTCTTCCCCTCCCCCTTCCTCCTCCTTCAGGACACAAAGCAAAGGGGGGGCAGAAGCCCCTTCGACCTCCCTACTCCTTGGCTCGGGTGCGGGGAGCGACCCACGCCGACGGCATAACCCTACGTCAGGTCGTTCCCAAGGGCCCTGCGAGAGACAGGACCACAACTCAGCCAGTCGCACTACCAGGAAACACGACGCCGCTCCTTCTCTACAGGGGCTGCGTGGCGACCTCAGTTGTGGATACAATGAAAGTCCAGACACCTGCAGAGGCCCAGGTGTGTTGCAACAGGTGTGGAAGACAAACTGACATGATACTGGTGCGATGGTAACATAGGCATGTAGGTCTTGGGATGGTGACATATTTAATGATCCCAGCAAGATGATGATAATTACTAATGGTCCATACCGTTCTTGTTACTTCAAAACACCGGCTGTTTCCACAAAGATGTGGGCACACAGCAGTCTTCACGAGGCAAAGAAGGCTCCAGGAATCAATTAAATACATAAGTCTAGACAGATGGCTCCAGGGATCAATAAAACAAGAGGTTCCAGGGATCAATAAAACACAACAGTCCAGACCAGAGACTCCAAGAATCAATAAGCCAGCGCCGCACGTGTCCTGTGCCATGATCAATACACCCACAGCGGTGTTGAGCACGGCAGAAGCAGCAGTCAGGGCAAGAATGAGAGAAAAAGAAAATGTGTTTTCCGTTCCTTCCTTTTACAAATATCAAAAGTCATATTCTGTGTTGCTCTTCCACATGCTGACTGTGTTCGCTCTTTTGTAAGACCGGGACTTATGATCAAGTGTGGAGTCCGTGGCACGTCTTGTAAAACGATACGTAACGAAAATAAGTTAACCCTATGTATACCTTACAATGGTTTCGAAGGCATTCTGCTTCTACAGTCTGGTCTGGGACCTTACCTTATGTTTTCGGAGGTGTTCTACCCCCACAGTTGGGTCTGGGACTTTAACCGTATCTAACCTACACCTTACGATGGATTCAGAGATCTACCGCTCAGCTTGGCCAGGAACTGAGACGTGAAAAAGGGCCAGAATGATCGTTCAAATCTACAACGATTCAGTGGTAATGAATGCGACTGACGAAGCGGAGATCGAGGCAAGCGAAGCCGGAGTCGTAAGTCCTGAAGTGTCGATGACCAGCTGCGTCTCCAACGACCCCTAAAGGTTCCTTGGTAGTCTCGCGAAGTTGGCGATAGGCCATAAACCTATCAGCCGGTACAGGGACGTAAGATATTCGGTTCTGAACCCCTTGAGAACGACTCCACGACCACTGTGCACGGCGGTACGACCCTTTGGATATGATGGCCAACAGGTAAAAAAAGGCGTCATAACCAAGGGTCGTACCTTCCAATGAGATCCTACGAGAGAAAGACGATGAACCTCTCGGCTGGTGCGTCCTGAACATATATCTAAAGGTCTATTGCTCTCTCTCTCTCTCATCCTGGCAATTTCTGCCACTGCGAAAAATGTAATAAGCCCCACCACACAACGGCCAGGTCTTACATAAAAACCACCTTATACAATATCAAAGACTGGCTGCGACATACGACACACTGGGAGGTACACTGCAAGGCACAAAACGACCTAACCGCAACGGTCGGGGTATATCAGTGCCGTAATGGGTTACGAGAAAGATTTAACACACATGATAACAGGGTGGAGTCTTCGCCTCTATGAAATGCAAGTCTGAACCAGGGATGGGGTGAGTGCACTCGTAATCATAACTTCACGGCATATCGGTGTGGTAATCGATTACACGGATCATGTAATCATGTCCAACCCTAATCTCGCTTGAGCTGCAGGGATAGGGGCAGAGTCTGTGGGGGAAGGAATCGCCTGTGACGCTACTCTTAATTTTGTACAATTTGCCTACGGGAAACACCTCCATAGCAATACCATAACCAGGAGGTACCTTCATACGAAAGTGGTAAAAATTACATGTTTTCTCCAATAAGTGAATGATAAATAAGACCACATCTTTAAGATCCCCCCCCCCCCAGTACTATGACTTGGCGAAGCACAGACGGTAAGGCTGAAGGTCCATGACCTGAACGAAGATTTCCCGTCGTAGACCGGGTTTCGAACGCTGGACTTCTAAGCCGTCCGCATTTTTCAGTTCCCAGGTACAAGACGTGAAACATAACAGAGATCGCTGGCCACAAAGCTAAAGATGGAAGAGCTGAGGTTCATTCAGGGTGAAAGAAAAAAAAGAGTCCCTTAAAACAGAAAGTCTATCCTTAAATTTCTTCTCTAGGTACCGGCTCGGATTATGATAGGGAAGATGTTTCTGACGTCACTGACACCCACTGAAAAATGATCGCCATAAACCAGGATATTGCATTTCCTGACGCGGAAGGAGCGAAACTCTACACACACACACACACACACACACACACACACACACACGGATATCCAGTACAAACCAGAACACTAAGGGCCCTTTGATGTTGCACGAACGAGACTCCACACGCCGAATGGATAAAGCCTTTTCGTGCGTCAGACTACCAGATCAAAGGACTCTGTGCAGCTGCTAAACGATATTACACACGCAGTTAGTTGGTTACGAATGTACTCTCGAGGGCAAATACGACGCCACTCGCTGGGCCGCCACCGTGACAACGCCTCGTAACAAAAAGAAAGTTTCTCACATATTGTGTTAACTCATTGCATGTCCACCCGCTTGCTTATCCTGGGTAAGCAAACGATAACACTGATATCAAACGACAGCTCTGTGGGATGGACGCTATTCTAGGGGCCTGGCGGGTCTAGCAACCAACCACCACCGAACCGACAGCTGGTATTTCCGGATCGGCCCCGATGGTCGAGAATGAGCGTACGACTTTATCAGGACACGAGATGAGCTGGCAGCCTGTGGCTGCTGACGGGCCTGACGAGCAAAGAGGATGAAGAGATAAGAGATAAGAGATGCTGCTCTTCCTCTGAGTGCTGAGTCCGCATCTCATCGCAATTTGACGACTGCCGTTCACCGGCGGCGATGCGCAAAGAGCCGTTCATTCTTCATACACACGAGACACAGGCTACGTTCACCTCCTCTTCATACGGGCGAGACTAACCGGGTAAAGGGTTGGTGACTGCAGAGCATAACGCCGCATTTGAGCGACCATACCTTCGCGCACGTGGATCGGAACCGTCATGTTTTACCATCCGAACACGGCAAAGCCTCATTTGCCTGGCGCGGCAGTATGCGACAAAGGCTCCCCAACGCCACAGTTGCTTTCAGAACGAACACCTCGCTGTAACGCGACACAAGGTGACAGCGGCGGTACATGTTAATCCCAGTCCCCGGGGCAGTGCGGGGAAACTGGTATTAGCGGACTCAGCCCAACCTCATTACAAGTTCTCCAAGTCGCCCAGCAACTTGTGCCAGACCGCGAATTGCCAGAGGCCCCCCCTTCCCGCCCGGTGATTACCACCTCCACCACAAATCTTTTTATCGGTGATTATTTCCTTGCGATAACCTCTCAGCGCTATTCATCCTCGAGAGGTATACGTATGGCCTACGAGACGATGGAAGGAAGATGCAACGATCACAAGACGTACCTGAACCACAGTTCCTCAATACAAACTTAAACTCCTGCCAGTGTAGCTCGATTTAATCACCAGTTCAAGCAGTTAATCACCGATGATGATGTTCGCAACTTGAGGCGTGAAGCGTAGGGTCAGGATGACTAACTTTCTGTGGGATGCTGAAGCGCTCACCAACATGCAGTCTGTATGTACATAACCGCACGTCAGGCAAAGCTGAAGACTGAACACGTACACGGACATGGACGCAGGGAGCAATACGAATAGTCCTTCTTATACTTCGTAGAATCGACCTAACCGTGACTATTTCGCCACGCCCTTGCGACTGAACTGGACTAGCTTACGGCACTTGTGATACGGCCGGGAAGAGGAGGAGGAGAGAGACGATCCCCCACTCCGTCTTATATCCGTCCATTTGCATTAGATGTATCGTCGGCAGCATCGCTAAAACCCAGGTGACACAGCTGCCTCCATTTGTATCCACCAACAGGATGACGATCGGGATCTGAGAGGGGGCGGCGAATTAGCGGATGGTGAATTCAGGTTTCAGGAGACGTTGAGCCCACGTTTGGAGCACGACGGCACGACCAACGAGTGCGGCGATACGACACTTTCGGCACAACGGGGTACGGTACAACCAGTCATGATGGCTTGCGCTTGGACTTGGCCCCTCACGGGTACGACCCCTTGAGCGCCGGCCCACTGACTGTTCCACCTGTTCTCCGCTTCCCCCCTCCTCCACGTGCCCCTCCTTATAAGCCTCCCACTAACACTATAAGGTGGCAGCCTAGAGGGGTAATACTGACATCCAATTTGGTAACCTTAACCCTACGTGCGGAAACCTTAACACCAAGTGTAAGAGCCTTAACACCTACGGTGGGCAGCATTGACACAATGCTTACTGTCCTCACACTACATGGGCTCAGGTAAACTATCCATCACTCAGCTTAAAATCAAAATCAGGAGTCCGGTCACTCCCTAAGAGCTTCGACTGCAGGAATGTAGGACTCCTCGCTCCTGAAGGGACAACCCAGTCCGCCGGAGAGATCCAGAGATCATAAAGCGAAATTATGAGGCAAGACTCACGAGGTGGTGCCATGATAGGTATAACTCAAGGTTGTGAGGTTGGGTTGTGAGTCAAGTGGGAGATGAGGACGAGACTGCGAGGTGCTGGTCCCTCATAATAGTATTATGAAATCTGGATCGTGAGTAAGGTCTTGAGGGAAGGGCGGGTGAGGGAACTGTGAGGCGGGGAGATGAGGATTGGCGAGGAGGAGACGGCTGGTGCAGCGAGCAGGTCACTCCCCTCCAGCGGCACCCAACCATTCCCCTGGAACCAGGTCGCCAGCTGACCCTTCACCAAGTCAGCACATCCAGGGATTTAGTGCCGCCGGGAAAATTTGACTGGAAAGCCTAGCAAGAAAGACTTGGGGTCCAGGCAAGACTGAGTAACAGGTAAAAGACTGGCCGCCAGGCGAAGACTAAGGGTTCAGGGTTCATACTGACAGTCCTTGGCTGAGGAGCACTTGGGTCATGCATGACGAAACGAATGTAGACGAGTTACAAAGTTTGGTATCCTAATACAATAATCTATTGATACACAACCTTGTGGCGGTCATATATTGTCAACTGCTACTTCAGAATGCAATTAACGATGACAGACATAGAAGTCTATTCATATACTAAAACAATTTATATATCAACAGATCAAGAGGCAAATACAGGAGGTGATGAAGTGAGGAGAACCACCGGGGGTTAATCACTGATGATGGTTCTGGACGATGGAGCTAAAGGGTGCGGCACATCAGCTGTTGGCTCAACGCTGGGTTACGAACCCCACGAGACCTGGAGTGCGACCTTTAAAACGAGACGGTACGACACGACCCCTGGGTATGATGGCCTGGCCTTGCACCAGGGATCACACGCTCTCGCTCTCGAAAAAAAGAACACCAATGTCCTCTCGGCACCTCACTTCCACCCCTGTCAACTCGCATCACTCCATTCATCCACTTCAAGCTTTCCACCTGCTATCCACTTCAACCACACCCGCTTCTCTTTCTCTCTCTCACACATCCTACTCCTTCCCATCCACTGTAAGTGTCACCCCCTCCCTCCCCTCCTCGTGAGCCATCCCACTTTAGGGAAGTCCTCAACCTCTGCCTGCCAAGCATAACTTCCCTACCTCATGGTAAAGTCTCGTCGTAGGTCCTCCTCTCCAGGTACCAATATAAGCATTCCTCTCTCTCCACCCACCACTTGAAAAAAGACAGATTCCCTCTACCCTTTCCCATTACCATGAACACTCCTACTCCCTTACCAAACCACTTAAGACACTTATTTCCCTGATCTAACACTTAAAACACTTACCTTCCCCCACCTAACAATTAAGACACATCTTACCCACCACACTACTTTAAGCTGTCCCTCCACAACCACCACTTTAAACGCACATCCCTCCTCTTCCATCACCTCAAGACATCCTCTTGTCTCCCCAGGCATCAATAACACTCTCCCCTGCCTACCTAACACTTTAAATACTCACTCTCCTTCCATAATACTACAAGGCACCACTTCCCTCCCCACCTACCACTTTAAATTCGAACTAAATTCAAGAGCCTCGCTCTTTTCGCTTTAAACAGTCCCTCCCTCACCAAATATCGCTTTAAAAAGCCCTTCCCTTCTCAACAGCACTCTAAAAAGCCCTTTCCTCCCAAGCAAACACTTTAAACAGGTTGCTCCCTCCTAAACTAGCACTTTAAACAGCCCATCCTTCCCTTCCCAACCCAACACTTTAAACCAGCCCCTCTCTCCACGAGTCTGCTACATGACTGCTGAGGTTGCCATAGTTGCAACCAATTGTCACCCTTATGACAGCGATTTACGACCACCGGAAGCCACACTGTGCACATAATCCCCAAAAACACGGCACTCACGGCATTCCCTCAACGCACTGCCGTTACCCGGACGACGCCGGCTCGCTTACACACAGATCGAACAGACGGCAGTTCGAAAACTTAAGCACAACGGTACGACCTTTGACCATGACGACACAACCCTTGGCGCATGACAGACAGCACGACCCGCGGACACGATGGTACGACCGATAAGCACGACGCTACGACCCTGACCAAGGTGGTGCGACCCTTCAGCAAGGAGGTATGATCCTTGCCAGGGCGATGCGATCTCTAGGCAAGACGGTATGACCCTTAGGTATGATGACCAAGTCTATGACCTGACCCTTAAGGGTCAAATTAAAGTCCAAGGGCCATCATACCCACAGAGTCGTGCCGTCCTGCTCATCAAGGGTCGTACTGATCAGCCCATGGGTCAGGCTGGCCGTCGTGATGACAGAGGTTAACAGCGAAAAGGAATAGTCTGTCTGTCGCCTCCGAACCCCGAAAGTGGCGAGGATATTTTACCGCCCTCATCACCGGTAAACAGCCGCGCCTATTCACACGCCTCTATGGCGCCTCCGATTCCCTGTGACGCATCCCGTCTGGCAAGACCATCGACCCAGGAGTGACGAGGTAAGTCCTGTCGATACACACACAGAATTCTTCTCCCCTCAAAGAAGGAAAAAAAAAAAACTATAAAAATACATCAACAACAGGATCTTAGAGAATGTCCCGGGGCGGCCATACCAGTCCTGGTGAGACGACGGTAATATCTGGAGGGATGTTGTGTAAGGAAAGGCTCCCCTGCTGTGGCTGGGCGCGCCTCCTGGCCACAGTCTCGTCATTCACTGGCTAACGTCTCCCGAGTCTTGCCTGGCAGTAGCCGCTGTACACACGCCCTCCAAGTCCTGTTATGTCACCCTAAGACCTCCCCTCACCACTGGGGCTTCTGTTACATTATCAGATTTTCTTCCTCTTTCTCTCTACACCATCTCTATTACTACCATCTTTCTCTCATCTTTTCCTAGCCAACCGGAGTCCAGTTTTTGCTCCCATTCCCTCCATCGACGTCTCTATACAATCTTCAATTCCTAGAGTACCTCTAATCTATCCACCATTCACCCATCAACCCCACTAAAGTATCTTTCCACCAGTTCTAAGGCTTCCTACTTCATCTTTGTGATGTCATTTTCTTCCACTCTCTTCCAGTGAAAACTGTGTGAGGTTAGCCAGTATTGATACCCTATGTACAAGTGGCGGCAGAAGTCTCGTCTGTGGTGTAACTTATCATTACTGTAATTCTTACACATCATATCAAAGTTCTGTCATCGAAGAAAAGTACAGATATATCCCAACAAAGACGAAAACATGTAAAAAATACAGAAGAAATGAAGGTGGTGTGATAGGGACGTCTGTAAATGGTGCAATGTCTAAGAGAGAGAGAAAGAGAGAGAGACGGAAAAATATTTGGAATTCCGAGCAAAGGGAGCGGAAGGAAGGAACAACACGGTGAAGCGAAGATCAAAGATGCTGCTGAAGGACTGAGAGGGCCAGGGAGGCTGTGAGAACCCGTAGTGTCTTCAAAACTGTTGGGGAAACAGAAGACAAAAAGTAAATGACAAAAGATCCGAAGAAAGACTAAAGGTGTGAATAAAATAAAAACAAAGGAGAATCCCTGCAATTAAAGTGAATGAACAATAAAATCAAAATAATAAACTACTTTGATAAAAGATAAATAATTATATCATTCGAAATAAAATGTGTGTGTGTGTGTGTGTGTGTGTGTGAAATAAGGGCGTGTCAGCCTGTGAAAGATTTAATCTTGTAAGGTGTGAAGAAACTACTTTCTGGAACGCAGGGCTAGATAATGATGTAACAGATACAGGTATTTTCTCAGTGGGATTAAAGGCTGGAAGAGCGAGGAGGTGGGAGGAGGAGGCGGCGAGACACTCGCGAAACGCGGGAGGCAACGGAGAGGAGCAGACGCGTACGATGTGTGTGGGGATGCGGAAGCGAAGGCAGGAGAGGTGTGGAGGGGAAAGGAATAGAAGAAGCATGGGTTATGGACGCAATGCGAGGCAGTATGGAACATTTCCCGTGCAACATTTACTGACTGCCGGACAGAACTGTACATAAATGACATCAAGATATAAAAAAAACGAAAGTTTCCTTAACACAAATGGTTAGGTATGTTAGGATTATGACTAAGAAAAAAAAAAAAACGCTACTGAAGCCCTCGAGTGCCAGGAACAAAGAGGATTTAGGGATGGGGTGGGAAGTGCGTTGCCAGTGCTTTATATAAAACTTTGGGGAAAGCCATACTGATGAGGAAATGATATACAACATTTATGGTTTAAAAAGGAATA
>JAYMFT010227308.1:0-11253 GCA_038088735.1 Panulirus argus
CACTTTCTCAAAAATTTGTAAATACTTTCCCTGTCTGTTTTTCCCAATTTCTCAACTCTCTCTATATTTCAATTAGGCCCCGGCCTTCATGTGGACTTTTGCCCGTGACTGGAGCCTTAAAAAAAAAAAAAAAAAAAAGGAGTATTCTTTAGGTTGTAAAGGGGTTTAGGAAGTGAGTTAGTTGCTGTTTACTGATGACACAAAAGTGGTGGCTGATTTGAGTGGCAAACTGTGGAAGTTGAAGAAGACTGCATCTGAGAGAGTGTGGGAAAGGAGGAACATCAGAGTAAATCTAAATAAAAGTACGGTTATTAAGCTTAGCAGGGCAGAGGGACAAGTCAGTTGGTAAGTGAGTCTAAAGAGAGTAAATTTGAAGTGAAGTACTTCAGATACTGGGAAGTGGACATGGCAGCATATGGATCCATAGAAGTGGAAGCAAGTCATAAGGTGGATGAGGGGATGAAGGCTCTGGGAGCATTAAGTAATGTGTGAAATGAGAGATCAAATATCTAGGAAGGTGAAAATGGGTATGTATGAAGGTATGGTAGTCCCAACAATGTTGTATGGATGCAAGGATGCATGGAATTGGGTGGATTTGTTCAAAATGAAATGTTAACAACAATAAAAGGTTTGAGGTAATCTGATTGAGTAAGAAGTAAAAAAGTTAAAGAGAGATGTGATATTGAGAAGAGAGTGGTTGAGTGAGCTGAAGAGGACATGCTGAAATGGTTTGGACATAGAGACTGAGAGAGTAGAGGTTGACAAAAAGGCTATACCTGTCAGTAGTGGAAGGGAAAAGGAGAATGAGGGGACCAAATTGGAGATGGAGGGATGGAGTGAAAAATATTTTGAGTGGTTAGAACCTGCATATACATGAGGGTGAAAGGTGTGCATGGAACGAGTGAATTGGAAGGATGTGGTATACAGGGGTTGACACGATGTCAATAGACTGAACCAATACATGTGAAGCAGGCAGGGAAAACCATGGAAAGGTCTGTGAGGCCTGGTTGTAGATAGGGGGCTGTGGTTTCAATGCATTACATATGACAGCCAGAAATAGAATATAAGCAAATACAGCCTCTCTTCATCTGTTCCTGGTGCCAGCTTACTAACATGGGAAATGGTAGACAAGTATGAAATGACAATATATAATTAAAATAATAATAATAACAATAACAGTAATAGTAATAATAATAATAATAATAATAATAATAATAATAATTATAATAAAGATAATAATTATTATAATATTTCCTGGGGATAGGAGAGAAAGAGTACTGCCCATGTATTCCCTATGTGTCTTAGAAAGCAACTAAAAGGGGTGAGAGAGGTGGCTGGAAATCCTCCCTTCCTGTATTTGTTTCTAAAAGAAGGAACAAAGCAAGGAGCAAAGTGAGGAATTTTCCTTCTAAAGCTCAGTCATCTGTTTATGATGCTACCTCACACATGTAGGAAATGGCAAGCATATATGAAAAAAATAATATTAAAAAATATGACAAAATAATGACAACAAAAATTGGAATAGTATAACAAAAATTTTATGGAAGGTGCTAAGAATATATGGGGTAAATGGAGCATTACTAAATACAGAGAGTATTTTTATCGAGGAAAGTAAGGCATCTGCATTTGTAGGAATACAGTAGGGTGAATGGTTCCTGGTGATGATGGCTCTACATCAACTGATGTGCGATTGCACAATGGTTGTTCAATCTGTTTATGGATGAGGTAATGAGGAAGGCAATGTCAGTCTTAGAGCAAGATAGGTCTACAGTATACTAGGCACTGGAGGTTACGAGAGGTGAATCAGATATGGGTTGCAGATGACGTAAGAGTATGTGAAAGGCAAAATTAAGAATATATGTAAATAAAACTAAAGAAATGAGGTGCAGCAGGAGAAAAAGGCAGGATACTTTGAGAGTACATAAATCTTAATAGATGGGACCAGAAAGAAATGGAATGCTCTAGGTACCTGGGAGTGGATATGAGAGCATATGGAGCCATGATGTCTTACAAAAGTCATTGGGTAGAAAAGGGGGATAAGGTCCTGGATGCAATAAGAAGCATGTAGAAGGAGAGGTCTGTGACTGTCTGGGCAAAGATATCCTGACAGTATCATAAGGATGAGAGTCTTGGGTACTGGGAAAAAAAAAAAAAAGTTAATGAGTTGGAAATGAAACGCATTGTGAATTATGTTGATCATGTAAGGAATGACAATGCAAGAGAGAAGTTTGGGTTGGGAATCCTGAAAAGCTCTGGGCACATGAAATGGATAAGCAAAGGAAGACTAAGGAGATATGTGTGTTAGAAGTTGGGGGGAGCAAGGGAAAGAGATGGAAGTTTGAAATAAAAGAGGCTTTGGGGTTTCAGGGCCTAAACATTCAAGAGGGTGAATAGCAAGCTGAGAACAATATGAATTTGATCATTGTGTTATTAGAAGGCAACATCCTGTCAATGAGCTGAACCAGTCATTCATGGAGTAATTTGTGGAGCTTGGCAGTAGATGATAGGCATTGATTTTGGTACATTATACATTATAGCTAGTGTGTGGATGTGTGCATATGAGGCCACTGTTTGTTTGTTCCTAACACTGCCTTATTGATGCAGGAGAGGCAGTTAAGAACAAAAATATAAGGATAATAATCTTTATACATGATTGCCTTTCTTGCCTTAATGATGTACAATCAAGAACCAATAAATGATGTTTTCACACACAACCAATCAAAAACTGTCATGTCTGTCTGGCAAAAGAGTCTACATAACTGGTGAATTCCAATGCTGTTTTTTAGCCTTTTGTGTCTCACCCTTAACAGGCCAATGGCAGAGGGCAATTCTAGTGCAGTGTTCCCAGAAGCTCCTACCTAATACTCCTATCAACTACTTCTACCTAACATTCCAAACTAATACTTCTACCTCATGCTCCCACCTAATGTTTCTATCTTTTACTTCTACCTAATGCTCCCACCTAATGTTTCTACCTTCTACTTCTACCTGTTGAACCTCTCATTTGTTAAAAGGCAGGGCTAGCACGCAGTGCTTACTGTAAGAAATCTAGAGTTATGAAGATTGAACTGTGTAAGTTGAGTGTTGTTAAGTGTTATGGATGATAAGGAGAGATTGTATGTTTGAGGACAGAATGCCAGCAGTTCACATGTGGGTGAAGCAGAAAGAAAAGGCAGCTACCTGTGTCAGAGGACTGCAACTTAACAAACACTGAAGTGTTGGCTCACTATGCAGCCATTACTAACCTTTCCGATAGCCAGGCGGGAAGTATCAGTAATATACCTCCCTGGTCGGTTGTTTTCTACCAACAACTAACTACCAAAACTATCATGTATAATGTAAAATTATAATTTTGATTCGTTTTTTTAATGCATTCCTCTACACATTCTGTAATATATTTTTTGTACTTTTGACTCCATGTAAAAACTTAAATGTTACCTTCATCATCAGATGATAAAAGCTCCTCACGATGAGCAGTTGAGCTCTGAGTGGGAGGACATGATAGCTCTGAGTCATAGGGGGAGGAACAAGATGGTTCTGGATCATTGGCTGGATGTGAGAGCTCTAGTTCACATGAACTTGAACGACACAAAAGTGCTACCTCTTCCTCCTCCTCTTCCAAGGCACTGATATCATCATCTGTGTCCATAGTGTCAGCTCACACTGCAAAGTAATACAACTCTAAAAAATTCTTGCAGTGATAAAATTCATTCAAGTGCTGTAATCATAAAGATCTTGATGCAAAAAGAAAGGGAGATAAATATATACAAGTTTTACCAGTGATTATAAGGCTGCATGTTTCAAAATCTCTAGCTATAGCATACAATATGTTTCCAGAAATGTTACATACAATGAGGGATGCCTAATTTCACTGGACTAGGCATGAATCTCTTCAGATTCATATCTAAAAGTCCCTTGCCAACCACTGGAGTAATTTTTCTGGAAGACCCCATGGTTGGCAAGTTATAATGCCTATGGGAAATGGGGGGTTAAGGGGAGTGTCTCCTGAAAGACATACCTTAAGAAAGTCCTATAATGAACAGCTGAAAGTTGAAAATAAGAATTCTTATACTTCAAAAAGCAATATGCTAATTGCATAAAAGTACAAAGAAATGATGTACAAAACTAAAAAGTAATAAGATGAAGGCAGTATGCCATCTCTCATTCCATGCCTCAGTACTCCCACAAAGTAGCTAAACCACATAAAAGCCTCCCTCAATGCTTATCCTGGCCAAATCACCTGGTTATAAAATTGCCCCAACCTCTCCCTAGCAATGGTGGTCTTCTGGTCTGACCTACAAGCAGAACAATTCATACAAAAAGTTTCAGTGGTACCAAGGAAAACCATGCCAACTCAATAGTTTAAGGTGCAGTTGGTAAAATGGTATACATTATTGTGTGTGTATATTCAAAACCATGGTATTATGCTTTGTATTCTATCCTAAGCTGATTGAGAGCTGAGGTTCAAGAACAGGCTACCAAACAGTGCTATTACATTTGTGCTTATCATTTCCAAATGTTTTGTTTTTCCCATGGTAATGTAAGTGGCAAGAGGAAGAGGCTGTAACAGATGGCAGATACTGAAGCCATATTGGCAGTGTCTAAGAGTGGAAACGAGTTTAAGGCCATCAGTGACTATGATGCCTCAAAAGGATAATTGGGTGATGAGGAGGTGGAAACAACTGTAACACTACCATCAACCTTCTTAGCTTCATCAGTTCCTTTACACAAATGGCATAGGAGCAAAAGTGTCTAAGGCCAGAACTTTCTAGATTTAAACTGCGTTTGATTGATATGAAAAACATGGTGTGGGTGTCAAATTTCAGATTTTGGATATCAGGGAAAGAACTATCATTATCATAATCTACATTGAAATAGTAGTTATAAAACATAAACCAAGAAAAATTACAGCTTTATTTTTCAGCAGAAAAGTGTAATGTTTTTAAAAATATTCTTCACTTTTATGTACACAGTATATCATATAATGCATAATGGTATTCATATTTAATCAATTTACAAATAGAAGGTGGTTTCTGCTTTTTCTGACTTGGGCCAGTTTATATGCCATTTGTGGGAGAACAGTTTTTTATATATTTTTGGCATTTATTTGCTGTAAATAATTTTTCTCTATCCAGTATGGAATTTTAATGCCAGATCTAGAAAATACACCTCCTGATAATGAAAAGATAACAGTAAAGGTCAAATTAATAATTCTATTTTCATGGTAGATAATCGGCACTTGTGGGAACTAGCCTGAAATCAGGTGGTTACAGAGAGTCTCAAAGACTTTAGAGATTGCAGAAGTGAGATCAATAGAGCAATGGAAGGGTTAGAGCTATCCCCTTTTCTCAGGATGGCTTTCACCAAGTCATGATTCTAAGAGGTAGGAGAAGTCTGGGTTTTTAGACAAAGGCAAAATAGGCAAGCATGGTTCAGAACTAGCTCAGAGACACACTCATATGGGACCTAAAGAAGAATGCCATTTGGGCCATATATCTTGTTCACCTAAAGCCAGAAGAGTACTTGGAAGACCCTGCATGAGCATAGAGGAGATGGCATATTTTCATTGTCAAGAGATGAAGGTAAAGTAGAAAAGGCAGAATTGCCCAAAGATGAATCAAAGGATATAAGATACCAAAAAAGAGTGACTTACTCTGTTGGAGAATTAGCTACAGATTAACCATGTCCAAAGAAAGCAAGATAGGCTGAATTACAGAAAATACTAGAGATATTTTTGGCTAAGAATGAAACAAATCTGTCCATAACTGGAGTCATCAAATCAGCAACCTTTCTTCTTATAAAGGTGAACTTGACTTTACAAAGAACAGCTTTGCAGCAATTCTGAGCCAAAATGAAAGCAGGGAAGGGATGAGTTTCATGACCCAGTATGATTTGTCCTTGATCTAACAGGCATCAGAACTGGGATGATCAAACCATGACTTTGGGGAAAATCATTTAGTAAAAGATGGAATGTGGGACTCCTTCCAGCTAGGAAAACCTCTGCTAAGTGTTCAACATAAAGCAAGGCATCCAAGCCAGTGAAACAGTACCTGTCCCAGGGAAAGTCAGTAATGAAGCCACACAGACATAACTGCTGAACACTCTTAAAGTGCCACATATAGCATTTTGATGTGGGGATAGAGGATGGGAGTAACTAATTAGGGGTGAATGAAATAAGATTATGCTTGGAGGACCCTAATGGGGCAGAAATAGCGTAAGTGAAATGAATGGGTCCAGAAGTAAACAAAGAGTTCGAGTGTGTTGGAAAAGATACCGTGATAAGTGGAAACTCAGATTTGGTGTTTGATTATCAGTTCCAGATCATTAAGGAGGGAAAAAGAAAAGGACTCTGCTCCACTGGGATCATCCCAGGTAGAGGCTAACCAATCCTTGTGGTGCACACCTAAATCCTCTGCATATATGATTTCTGCAGGTGGATTAGAAGGTAGCACTGCTTCATGGTCTGAAGTTATATAGTTGAAGAGTTGTACATAATATGGAGAAATGGGGGAAATACAAGAAACATTACACCAAAGTTATAAGAAGAAAAATTATGAGCAAGATGGCATTAAAGTTGGGAGATTCAAGATCCATGAGGTGAGCAATTGGAGTCTTGTATTACAGCAGGCGCATATGCCAGCCTGCTTCAAGCAAAACTTATGGTAGAGACCTAAGATAAAGATTTGATATTGTATTGAGGAAACTGTTTTGAACAGATGGGTTTCAGAGAGATGGTCAGGGGAAGAAGTATGGACATGTTGTTCTACAAACTGAAGGTTACATTTGGGACCTGAATGTGGTAGAAATAAATAACTGTGAAAGAAAAGAGTATGCCCCAGTTGCTTAATATTTGTCAATGGGACCTTGGAAACCAACCAGCTCACCTTAACTTTTTGGTGCTGTTTCGATTCAGCTACAGAAAAAATAAAACATGCACGATCACGATTTTAAATAAAGGAAGAAAAAAACTGGAGAGGGGAATGAGAGGTTGTGTGCATTATGAGTAGTCATATGTTGTGTTAGAGTATGGGGCGTGAGTCTGAATGCCAGTAAACCAAGTGCAAATAAAGCAAAAAGAGCTAAAAAACAGCGACACGGACCAGAGTGGGGCACATGATAAAAGTGCTGGCTCACTGCGTCTCGATCATTAACATTTCTGATTGACAATCCTTTGTACTTCCCTCGACGGTGTATGCCTGTCACCTATTCTAATTATTAACATCCTTGATACGATATAAATACTATTTTGAATAGTATTACTTCTACCACTACAAATGAGAAATTACTATGGGGCTACCATATATATATCATATATCATAATCGTTCAAAAGACATCAAAAACCATCGGAAAACAATTTCAATCAACCTATACCTAACAAAACTCGCTGGATGTCCTGAAGGCTAATAATACCCTTGATTCATCTTGGCGCCAGTGAACCGCTATCATGGTAAAACACGTACAGATGTTTCATAATAAATGACCAAAACAATCCTTTGTATAATGGAAAGTAGAGTTAAATGAGATTAAACATCGTGAAATTAATGCCTGCACGTTAGCTTAATACTTACAAAATGATTGAGGCAAACGGCACCACAACTTCTTCACTGGTCCTGAAAAGATGCTGGCAACCCGTGAATATATCCTTCCAAGAGCCGGCAGGAACACGACATTATTTGAGAATAAATCCTCACACGAAGGTCTCTGAGTCTTTTGTAGAGATTACTGTGTTATTTCTTCTGTGCAGTTTACACGATTCTTTGCTCCCGAGTATTACACTGAGCTGATGGCATCAGTCAGCTGTGACAGCTGCAGCTGGTGCTGTCGTCCGCTGTTTTGTTTACATTAATTTTCCCGCGAAATTTGAATTTGCCGTAAACACACACACACACACACACACACCAGGCAATCCAACCTACATGTACAATTCACTATCAACAAACTTATTTTACTGGCGGCATTTAAGTCTGAAAACGGGGTTTCCTATATTTCAGAAGGATATTTCATGAAGTTTCCATGCATCCTATATCTTCTTTCTTCCTTCAAGAGACTACTCGCTGACAAAAGGTGCTCCATTTTTTAGGAATTTTGAACCATTTCCCTTTGTTGCATGTGGCAAAATTCTGGATCCCGTAATAGGCCACGAAGTTGATCTATTAGGTTTCCACGATCAATACACAATATACATTAAAAGGGATCCAAAATTTTCTAAACAATTTATTTTAGTGAATAGAATTTTCAACCCTAATAGCTCAGGAATTATTCAAAATGGATATATGCAGTATTAAGTCTCAACGATAGCACAAGTGAGCATGCATGGCGAATATTAAGGTGATAACTTTGAGCATGAGCATAAAAATGTATATAGCAGACTTGGTTTTGCGTCAGAATCATAATGGAACTCTAAGCATTATTTTTTTATTATTAGGTGCAGAAAAAAGCTACTTCTCAAAATATCTTTAATTTCCCACACGACAAAAAAGTCATATATATATATATATATATATATATATATATATATAATGATTACACTTTATGTATTAACATCATTCTCATTGACAGACTAAGGAGTGTAGTGAATAATTAGGCAGCAACCTGATGCAAAGATAAATATAAGAGAGTCTTAGTTTTCATCAGACTCGTAATGTAATTTCAAACATCTAACTTTATGTAAGTGTACATATAAATATAACCTTTTTATAAGTGTATATCTAAAGCTATTAATGAATTCTTTTTATACTTGACTAAAATTAAGATAACAAAGAAATAACTAGATTCAATATTTTTGACTGTATAATCACCTGGGCTGTCAGAAACCAGTGTTGCACTTAATTAGAATTATTAATGTGTCTGATAGCTCTGTAGTTTTGCTAGGTATTTCTAGACCAGTTGCATCAACTACATTTTCTTCTTACCATTCAAACTCTTCTTGATTGAGGGAATACGATATAGTCGTTTCGCCGCTGTTTTCATTGGTCATACTTATTCTCCTTTAGTTACATCCTCGCTGGATGAATTCGCACTCCAAAAAACGTAGTAGAAACTGTCAACAACAGTAGTAATGCGGAGCTGAAGTCTTGCAAGAAGCTAAGCACAACCGACACTTCTTACACACATGCATCGCTAGCATGGTCTGGATGATAAGGCAGCTGAAATCATGAGGAATGTCTCTGGGGAAAGTATTTTCAACTTTGCTTGATACAACATCCTTCCCAGCTGAAATTTTGACAAAGACGAGCAAACTTTACATTGGTATTATTGGAACAACAATCCATCTGTCATTTGTAGTACTGGTTGTGGTGGTACAATAGATCTATCATAGGCTGCCAGACAGGGAGTTAACCCGATGGATAATCTCCACTATTCCAGAAAAAAAAAATCAAGTTATTCTATGAGATCCATTTAAATGGGGGAAAAAAATATTAACTTTGTAGATGAAGGTGAATTATTTTCATTTTCATCAAAAGTGTTGCAGTGCACCATACTTCCATTAAGATTTGGAACCCATATTTAATAGACAAATTAAATCATACTTCGTAACCCGACCCCTAACCCTCATGGTGGCTTTTTGACTGCTCCCACACAGGAAGGTCGTCGTCAGAGTCCTTTGACATGAAATGTATCCTGTCTATCTATCGATTAATAATCACTACTCCTTTCCCAAGATGCAAGCTGTGCACTTGGTACATACAGCTCCTGCAACATGACCCACACTGTCACACATCCTCAACCCATGCCTAGCGTGCTAAGGTGAAGCATGGACTTCTCACTTATCAACTTTACACACTAAATTGATCTATCAAGCGAGACCAATGTCTCTATTCACATCACCTCCGTACACAAGACTTTTGTTGTATCACATCTATAATCACTCATGCAATATCTTTATTTGACATCTCTCCTGCACTACTCATGTCTCTCACTACACCTGTCTATCTCTTCTGCAGTCTGCATCTCATCACTGTGCCCTCTACTGTACTGCTATATATTTTCTTGGCCAACCTGTCATCTGCCACACCCTCTGCGTGACCTCACCACCATAAAAGTCTTTCATCAAGCCCCATTCTAATGATTTCCCCACCAAATGAACCTCTCACGTTTTCATTCCTAATTGTATGTCCTAATTTCAACTGTGTTACGCCAAGTATCTGTCTCTACTGCGATTATTTTACACCTTCCCTAACCTCTGTATACTTGTGTGACACAACCATACATAGAGATAGGACAAATACTCTCTCACGCAAGCTTTTTGCAAATTCTACCGTTAAATCTTTTCCTTACACCATCGTTTTCATTAAATCCTCCGTTTTTCCTTTCTTGCGTGGATTTACTTTCAGTTTCACCTTCCCCACCACCGTCCTCACTAAGCTTTATTCCCCACAATTCAAACTCCTCAGCAACTTCCAGTACTTCACCATGCAAGCTGATCTTACAGACTGACCTCCCATCCCTTAAGAAAATCAGCATCTTACGTTTCATTCCCATTCCCTTCACTATATTCTTCTTGTAAACATCACCGAACCGGCCCAATGTTCAGTCCAACTATTCTTGTTTTAACTAACAACACAGCGTCATCTGCATACCATAACTGCGGCAACCTTTTTATTTTTATCCGGTTAAGTATTACGCTACAATCGCCCCACCTCATACAACGCTCCACCCATAAGAAAAAGAAAAACATTAAGTAACTCTAATGACGTGACGGCCTGATGCACTTGCATATTCATTTCATACCGCTCACTCGTATCATCATTTTCTTTCAAATAGCCACTACATTCATAGTTTCCCATGGACACCAAATAGATTTACAACTTCCTAAAGAGCTCTCATACTAACTTTATCATATGCTATTCTTAATTCATGAACATTGCAAACACCATTTCCCCTAAAACTTTCACTCTTCGTCTCAGGGATAAACTCGGATCTCTACGCTCATTTGTCTTCCTAAATCCTTCATATTCCTCGCCAACAAAGGGTTCACTCGTCTTTTTTAAACGATCAATTATTATCCTCTCTGTACTTTTGCAATGACAAACAGACATGTTCCTCTAGAATTCTTACTCTCCTTTCCTTTGTGCACAATTATTGCTTCCATGCAATCATTACGCACTACACGTCCTCACACACTTCACACCAGTTACACACACCTTCACTCTTCGCCATGTCGCTCATCACTCCATTCAAATATAATAAATATGATATATATATATATATATATATATATATATATATATATATATATATATATATATCAT
>JAYMFT010227319.1:0-10000 GCA_038088735.1 Panulirus argus
GTATCAGTCAAGAAATGGTACATATACACAAGTGTATTAGACGGGCAACATGAATGTAAAACCCTCTCCCCGTAACACACACACACACACACACACACACACACACACACACACACACACACACATCTAAAAAACACCATAAGGTATCAATTATCAGCATATAAACCTCACAGAGGTCTTAATAACCTTGTAACGAAATCCCATGAAAATTACCCGTTACGCCAAGTACAATGATTAAAAAAAAAAAAAAAACATAAAGCCATGGCAAAATATGAATTCCAAATCACTTAAATAAAACCCAACACTTACATACATTTAAAACCAGTGATAACAACAATGATGGCGATCGATGCGGGCCAACACAATTTACATCAACCTTTATTTACCCCCGTGTTCGGAAGAGCAAATTTCTGTCACACGCCAGCGGCCAAAATGGGCCTAAGTGACGACAACCCTTAATGCCGTACGGACACAGGCGCGAGTTTCGCCTGTGAGGTTCCTCTGAACGCAATGAACAGCTACGTATGATGATACTAGCCCTTATTCATAAGGGCCAGAGAGGCGGTTATTTCTCATGCGCTTCTACCCAGTTATATTATACATGATACGCCTTCAAAATGGCTTACACGGCTTATTACTAAAAATACATGTCCCGAAGCGGTATAAATATCGGCAGAGTATTTGTGCTTGTTCCTCACACGCACCGTACGTGCCGCGCCAGGCGAGAGGGTGTGTGGGTGTGTGTGTGTGTGTTGTCAGAGTCCGTATTAACGATGGGATGGAGATTCCCATCCTGGGATATACTGCTTCCAGAGATGGGTACTCTCCCATCAAGCCAGTCCCATCCCGGGACATGCAGCCAGAGATGGGTACCCTCCCAGCCCCCATCCAGGGATACATGCACACCAAGCGATGGGTACTTACTTACCTGTCGACCTCACAGTACACAGTGAGCGTAGCTCTGCATGCTATAAAGCACACACACCAGACGACTGCTTCTGGCATCAGACACAAGAACCTGTGCTGTGTGTCGGCAACCCACACCAATGACAAAAAGAAAACTTGGCATAAGAATGAAAATGGGACTGGCCAGTGGGATAACATCCTCAAGACTGGCAACAATAACTATCCGGCCAGATAAGAAAAAACATGCCTCGGAAGACGACGGGTGTTCCTTAGGCCATTCTCTGGGTCCTAAACGGATTTTAATTCCTTCATCTTTTAAAAGTGTTAACGTACCTCTTGACCTTGGGAGAGACAAATGAGGTAGGCATCGAGGAGGGAGGGAGGGCTTGGCTGATCGGAGTTGGGTAGGGGGCAGGGGGAGGCAAGTGGAGATTGGTTCCTCCCACTACACCGGGGCAGAGCTTTGGTTAATCAGGGTGGGCGGGAGATGAGTGGTGATTGGTTCCTCCCACTAAACGAGGAGTCAATTTCCTGAGAACATGAGGGGCGTGTCCGGCCACGTAACTCCAGACTGCATCACAGTGGTGGCATCGCCTGCACCTCACACACACACACACACACACATTTCGACTTTGCGTTTGATGTGTAACCCTGGAGCTCGGTCGTGGGACACGACCCTTAAGGGCCAGAGCAAAGGCCAGGCCAAGCCCTAGCCGTACCTTTGTGCTCAAGGTTACCCTGCCTACATCACCCTGTTACACTTAAAGTATCTTCCATTTCTGAACTTTTGCTTTACGTATACTGCTTCTGTATAAACATCAATACGACAGCAGTACCTGTTCCATGTGTCTACTCCACACTCTCTCAACCGATTAAAATTCTAGTACATCACCCACTCAACGTTTTCCAGTCGTACAAGTTCTTCTACTACATCTTGTCTTCGTTATGAGCGACGTGATATTCTCATACGAATAAGGCAAAAATCATTATATTTCAATAATCATAAAACAGCCAAGTTACATGATGTGGCTGTTTACAAAACGTTCTTCGGCTCAACGGCACTACCGCTGCAATTTTTCCTAAGAATAAATAAACTGCCATGACCCCTGATCCCTTCTGAACTTATATTCTAATACGCAGTTTTTCTTTATAATCATCCCTTCAAGTGCTTACCTCCTCCTGCGTGCCAACACACCCATACGTGCAGGAGACACTATCCCCCCCCC
The DNA here is from genome assembly GCA_038088735.1 of Panulirus argus. Lineage (NCBI taxonomy): Eukaryota > Metazoa > Arthropoda > Malacostraca > Decapoda > Palinuridae > Panulirus > Panulirus argus. The sequence goes on from JAYMFT010227319.1 coordinate 2,133, forward strand.
AACATATGCTGGTGGCGGAGGTTGCCAAGCAGATGGAGACGCTCCTCCCCAACACATGATGCTGAGGGAGGAAACGATATCCGTTCCCGGTGATCCCTTATCCTCACAGACGGAGTCCAATCCAAAGCCTTAAAGCTTATTTTCAGCTAAGCCTTGGCTTTGCGCATCTACCTCACCCAAAAAAGCTAAGCTTCCCTCCCGTTCCTCAATCGTTACGGCCACGGAGGGGTGCCAGCCACCCTGAGTTATTTGACCCATAACCTACCCCCTTGAGAACGACCATACAACCCTTAAGCAAGACAGTACGACTCCTGAGAACGATGGTGCGCCCCAATACGTATGATGGATTGGCCTTTAGAGTTCAGGTTAAAGGCCCAGCCATCATATCCAAAGGGTCGCACCGTCGTGCTTAAGAATCGTAACATCATGCTCAAGGATCGCAACGTCGTGCTGCAGGAACGCACCGCCGTGCTCAAGGATCGTACCGTCGCGCTAAAGGATCGCACCGCCGTGTTCAAGGATCGTACCGTCGCGCTAAAGGATCGCAGAGCCGCGCTCAAGGATCGTACCGTCGAGCACTAGGGATCCACTGCCTGCCATCCGTTAAACAACCTCTATTCGTCCCGCCATAACAGAAACTCCTCAAAGTACCACCACCACCAACCACCTCTTCGCTACACACAATGCCATATCCCCTTACGCTCCTAATTCCCCGCAATCTGCACCATCTGTCCCTGCCTATCCCATCGCTTGCCCCCCGTCCCCCCAGCGTCATATACCCCTGCCTATTTCCATCCGGCCGGAATGGTGGCTTCGCGTCTGGCAAGGGTCAAGAACCCTTCACCAGTGTTACTGGTTAGCTGCACGAGTTGCCTCGTCATCTCCTTGAGGCAAATAGCCTAATTCAATGCCTAAACTGTGCTTGTTTATTCTTGTTTTTTTTTTTTTTGTTTTGTTTGTTTAAATATCACATGGGTCTACGAGTGATGACCAATCCTGAGACGGTCAACTGTGACTTCAGCTGTCATTAGGGACTTGCCACGTGCGACCTATGTGAAATCTAGATAAACAAAGACCAGTTAGGCGAGGGGCAAACAAACAAACACAAAAATAAACACACACACGTTAGCACTCAATTACACTCATGAATAGGAGAGAAAGATTTACTTGCGACGCGACTTTGCCAAACGCAGGACTAGCCACGTTAGCAACATTCCTCGCAGTCATATAATATTGTTGGAACTACTATTCCTTGAAACATACCCACTTTTGCTCTTCAAGATAACGTTCTCCCTTTCCACACATTCTTCATCGCTCCCAGAACCTTTGCCCCCTCCTCAAACCTATGACTCACTTCCGCTTCCATGGTTCCATTCGCTGGCAAGTCCACTCCCAGATATCTAAAACATTTTGCTTCCTCCAATTTTTCCCCATTCAAACTTACATCCTAACTAACCTGTCCCTCAACCCTGCTGAATCTAATAACCTTGCTCTTATCCATGTTTACTCTTACTTTCTCCTTTCACACACTTTTCCAAACTCAGTCACCGAGTCCTCTCCCAGATATCTAAAACCCTTCACTTCCTCCAATTTTTCCCAATTCAAACTCACTCCCCATCTAACTCATCCCTGAACCCTGCTGAACCCAATAACCTTGCTCTTATTCACATTTACTCTCAGCTTTCTCTTTTCACACACTTTTCCAAACTCAGTAACCAACTTCTGCAGCTTCTCACTCGAGTCAGCCATCAGTGCTGTATCATCAGCGAACAACAACTGACTCACTTCCCAGGTCCTCTCATCCCCAACAGACTGCATACTCGCCCCTCTCTTCAAAACTTTTGCATTTACCTCTCTAACCACCCCATCCATAAACACATCAAACAACCATGAGGACATCACACACCCCTACCACAGACCGACCTTCAATGGGAACCAATCACTCTCCTCTCTTCCTACTCGTACACATGCCTTACACCCTTGATAAAAACTTTTACTGCTTCTAGCAGCTTACATATGCATTCTGCCAATCCTCAGGCACCTCATCATGATCCATACATACATTAAATACCTTTACCAACCAATCAATAACACTTTCTTAATAAATTCAACTACAATAGCATCCAATCCTGCCATCTTGCCGCATTTCATCTTACGCAAAGCATTCACCACCTCTTCTCTGTCTTCACCATACCACCCTCCATGCCTATCTCACTTCACATGCCACCACAACCAAAACACATTAAATCTGCCACTCTATCATCAAACGCATTTAACAGTCCTTTAAAATACTCACTCCATCTCCTCCTCACTTTATCACTACCTGTCATCACTTCCCCTTTTGCCCTCTTCACCGATGTTCCCATTTATTACCATGTCTTATGTATGAGAAGAGACTGCATGGTTGTTGACCAAAAGCCAGCAGCCCAAGTGTGAGCGTGGCAGAGAAAAAAAAGGCAGTTGCCTGGGACATGTTAAATCGCCAATGATGTGAAAGTAACCCAATCCGATATCCCCCTTCAATGTGGTTATAAACAAAAAAGAGTCCTTACTATCTCAAGCTTAGAATGCGTTTCCCTAGAAACAGCTTATAAGAATATAAGGCGCGCTTCACGACTGCGAGGCAAAGGATACCACATTCCGAATGTCTCCACAATTTTGCCCAGCCTTTGGAAAATCTGTGCCATCAACATTCTGCCGCGATGATCCCTGAATCAGCTGTACAGAATAAGGAAACACAGGCAGGCAATAAGGACTGGTACTTCTGTTAGCAGAGGGATAAGATGTGTCAGGTTTTAATGACGGAAATGTCGAACGATTCTTAAGTCTGTACAGAGCAGAACTCCTTACGTAATACGTGTACTTTGTTTAACCATTCTGAGTATGCTGTCTCCATAGAGCGCAAAGACATTGCAAATTTAACAAACAAATGAAATCTGCCCCGGACGCGAGTCTGAGATTGCGCAACCCAAGACGAACAGTCTCTTCCGGCAAGCAAGGAATAACAAACAGGAGGCGTCAGTTGATGGGCGTGAAGGAATGTAAACAAGAGCCAGCCTGAGGCAGCTCACCTCCAGCGGCCAGATCGTGACGTCAGGTCTCTTGAGAGGGTGAGGCGGAGGAGGGAATAGTCTCCACAACCATGGCAAGAGGATTGGATTCTTAACTACAAACACACCAGAAGATATTGCATCACCAGGAGCCACAGAGACCTAAGGACTGGACTCTTGGATGGATACCCTAGACATTCCAGCAAATATCACTCAACACAAAGCCTCTGAATACGAGAAGATGACTACGGGATAATCATCTGCACCAAATTAAGCGACTGCAGAGAATTAACTCAATCAAATCATAACATTGCGACAACCAGCGGTTAAATACATGAAAGAATGATGTTCTTTTCCTATTGTCCTTTTTTTTTAAAGAAATTAATACAAACCCAAACATTTACATAGTACAGGCGCGCAGACGTGTGTGCAACACTCGTTTCCTCCACAGGAGGTGGGGTCATGAATGAATACAAGAGAGAGAGAGGGAAAATGATCATACTTTAGTCTTTACCTCGTACAACTAGAAGCCACAGGCACGAACAAAAGACGGCAACAAGGCCTCCCATTCATTGAAATAGGAAGGAGGGTTAATGAGGAGATATATATATATATATATCTTAAGAAATTCGGATGCAATGAAAAACCTGCCTTTTCAAGAGGGCCGGGTTATTGTTGTCAGGAACGTCATGGGTGGGAAGAGAGCTCCAAAGTTGCGCGGTGTAGGGAAGAAACAAATATCAAAAGAGACCCATCCGTGAATTGCCAATGGCAATAAAGTCATTATGTGACGCAGCAGCTTACCCGGTAATACATGATCTAGCTAATGTCCCAGCATAAAGGCAGTCAGCTCTCGGAATCTAAAGCCAAAGTAATACCTGTAAGAGACAGAATGTGACCAAACATCCAGGTACTGGGCTAGGATAGTTGTGAAGGGTTTCAGTGTGATATCCAGTCCAAGATTGAGTTTACAGAGGATATTGTGTGTCCAGGCGAGACGCAGATCGAAGTGTCAGATGATTGGGCAGATTTGCAGGATGCGATCGAATACACTGTTGAGTCGTCAACATGTTAGTGTATATGGCTATCCGTTGAAGAGAAAGAAACATTATAACACTTCGTTTGTGTGTGTTAGATGCTGCCTATTTCCTTAATGATTACTATAAAAATCACAACGAAAAACGAAAAGTAACATCAAGAAATAATACTCACACTGGCATCAGTGCTGCATCACGCACTCAGCTTTGTCATTAAAATCATGATGCATGATTCTATCACTTGTAATGTCATTATGTTCGATTCAGCTACAGTAATAATGAATAACATGGCTGCCTCAACCAGAGAGGTGCATTTAACTGTAATCTTTCATTACGATGAGAAATTATGAGGTCACACACACACACACACACACACACCTGGGACGGCCCAACCCGCCACCACCAGCCGTCATCATAACTTGAGAACATTACAAATCCAGTCCTGGTGAATGAGTCCCTCGGGCGAGGAGAATGTGCTGGCCAATCCAACTAATGAAGAGCGATGACCAGCTCCGAGCGATAAGAGATCAAGTGATTGGCGACTGACCGCCCCCTTCTCATCAGGTGCCTCTACTGTGCATCAATGCTAGTCAGGGGCGATACAGGGTCACATGACTGGCCCCTTCCCATCAGAAGCTTCAACTTTACGTCAACGCTGGTCAAGTGCATCAATTCCTTGGTCCCGCTGCTCATCAACCATCTGGAACACCAGACGCTTCCCCCGCAACACAAAGACCCAGAAAATTTATACTGGCATCAATACTTTTAACTATATCATCTCTGTGGTCAGAAGACACAGGCGGCGTTGCCCTACTTGTGCTAGTGCTAATAGCCTTTGCAAGGCACTCAACCCTGGCACTCTCAAGATACGGGTCACATCAAGGCACTCCAGGGCAGCTGAACCCTGACACCCAATCAGTTTCTGTGGCACACCTGGATAGCAGCCCGAACCCGTGGGGAGACGCGCATGCTGATCTGGTGATTCCAATTTTTCTCAACCAATGATGCTGAGATTCGCCAGGTCTCCGCCTTTCAAGACCTCCTGTCCTATGACGGCCTGTGACCTATCGAGAGAAAGTAGTAGTAGTAGTAGTAGTAGTAGTAGTAGTAGTAGGACACCACACCTTACCGCCTCTCTGCGGCATACCGCCCCAGGGACTTCTGCCTAGTGAAGAGCAATGCGGACTACCTCATGCGGCAAGCCGTCGGAGCCACTCACTCAACTCTGCGCCCGGACCATGAAATTAACATTTATCCATCTAAGGGTTACGCCCTCCCAGAGACGTGGTGGCTCTGCTGATGAACCGGTGAATGATGAAGAAACTGTCAGGAATCTAAAGGTATGCGTGCGTGCGTGCGTGCGTGCATGTGTGTGTGTGTGTGTGTGTGTGTGTGTGTGTGTTTTAACCACCGCGCGAATATAAACGACAATTCTGCAGTAAAACATTCTGACCCAACTGTCTCCTACAGGTGGACAAAATATATCACAAAATTTTTTGAAATACGTTAAGTCCCGTTCTGGTCGCCTGTGCTATCACTGCAAGTTAAAGATGTGATATCTTTGTGCTGTAGAGACGAACTATCCTTAAACACGATAAGCGGGTTTCCCTTATACCAGATAGGCGTGTTACCCTCATACATGGTTTGTGTGCTACCTTTATACGAGAAAGACGTGTTACCCATGTATGGGATACGTTTGTTACCCTCATATTGGATAGGAGCGTTATCCTTAAACAGGATAGGCGAGTTATATGAGATAAGTGATATCCTTATACAGGAATGTTATCCTTATAGAGGACAGAAGTATTACCCTTATACAGGATACAGGTGCTTAACCTTATACAATACTGGCGTGCTAGCCTTGCACAGGGTAGACGTGTTAAATAAAATACCAAGTACCTCCTAAAAATACCAGGTCACACCTTAAAAATACAGGGTAACTCCTAAAAATACCAGGTAACGCCTTAAAACACCAGATACCACCTGAAATGTACCAGATAACCCCTAAAAGTACCAGGTAACCCCTAACTATATAATTCAATAAAATGCCAGGTATCTCGTAACTCAGGACTGAACGAAATTACATGACTCCCAACTGAAGATTACCCCAACAACGCCAGGTAACTCCTACGACAAGACGAACCCCAAAATAACGAGTAATTCCCAACACTAACTTACAATAACAAGGTGGAGATCCCGTCCAGTGTTTCCCCTCCTGGACTTGCCATAAATTACTTCCTTATTGAGGGACGAAGACAAAAATACTTCGGTCTGACAGATTCAGGTGTTTTCTGGACGTATCTCCCACGACTTAACCTCAAATTTCCCCTCGAGACGGACGCGTGAGGCCCGTAAATGGTGATTTCCTCCATGACAAGCGTCTCCTCCCCACAGGAAAACCTTCCATGCATAAATATAACACACGACCACAGTACAATATGAGGAAAAGACCACCGGATACCATCTCTTGATATCTATTCCCAGCAGATAACCGCGAAAGATGATGATTATGCGGTGGTAGGTATTCAGTCGCCAAGAACAGTTTCCAAAACACAGTTCCTCAAAGCACTCGAATGTCGTTATCATTTACGAGTACCTACACAGTGGGCTGCATTGCCCAGGCCGTGGTTGGTACGTGGGCCTACGAAAGCACACTCAAACTGTCTGAATGAGCAGGAGCGCAGTTTTAGAGCTTGGTCCTAGACCGAGGTGTGGGTTGGGTAGAAGACGTCGGAAACCAACGTAGTTTGATCTTTACCACGACAGCGGTTCGTTTACCAAGCACTCCTACCCAACCTGAGGGCGGTGGCGCAAAAGACGATCAAAAAAAAATAAATCCACGGTCTGGGCATCAGTGACTTAGGTACATCTGAAGTAACAATCTTGCCGAAGTGTGTCAATCGATCAGCAATGCACACGGTCAGCGATCTGTTTACAAAAACCGAACTGTGACTGGCTCATGTATCGAGATATAAAACAAGTTACGATACTTTTACATTGCCCGAGGGAAAAAATATTGTTGTGGATGAAATCTTACACATATCTTGTACTGTTCGGTAAGAATCATCTCGGGAAATCACTCGTTTTACGACAGCCAAGTATATAAAGTTGCTGGGTATAGGAGTAGTTTTGCTGGCAAAGTTTATATTTACTCTGTTCATTATCAACAGGAGCGGCAAGCTCGTAAGTTCTCCGTAAGATAGAGCAAGTTCCCACACTGAGTTATTGGGGGGATAGAAGACCTCCGAAACCACTGAATGGTTCACGCAAAGTAACGCGGATGTTCAACCAAATCGCTGTAGGCAGCAACAGATCTCGAGACAATTTCCATCTGTGTAATTTCTCTGGATTTATGAGATGGCGTCAGCACCAGGCAGCTTTCCGCTCCTGACAGGTCAGTTCTTTGAAGATTTACAGCCATGCTCACACCTGGCTTTCGAGTCTCCCAATATCCAATCTTTCCTCACGACTTTGATGACTTCAGAAATCTTTTACGACGTTCTGCAAACGTGAGATCATCAGGCATAATCACGCTATGCATTTGCGGCATCTCTGTAGTACCCTATAAGGGCTGACTGCCTCTTATACCTCGCGGTATCCTTAAACACAGATACACAGCGAAATACACCGGAATACAAGTAAGGGAGGTAAAAATACGCATATAATACAATAAAATACCCATATAGGAGACATTATTCCGCACGCATCTTGATTTCATTTTTTCTGTAGTAAATCGAGTTGGAATTTCCGCCTTTTACCACTATAATTATCTCAGACTTAA
>JAYMFT010227330.1:0-10000 GCA_038088735.1 Panulirus argus
CTCTCTCTCTCTCTCTCTCTCTCTCTCTCTCTCTCTCTCTCTCTCTCTCTCTCTCACACACACACACACACACCTGCTGGGCCAACACCACCATATTCCTGACGCCCCAGAGGGAGGGTCCCATGGGAACTGGGGCCGGGCCCTGGAGGGACCTGCACGGACCTCGGCAGTTGAACTGCTCACCATCGCTCTCATGTCAGCCGGACTAACGGCTGTGTTGGTCCTGTTGTTTCTTAAAAAAAAGACTGATTGTATATAACGAATTCCCTGGAAGTTAAGCGTATGCTTGGACATATTGACATTAAGTCTGTTCCTTAATTACTATGAGGAGTTTAGTGTATTTCATATTTCCACTCAATCTTTTACTAACCCATAGGGAAGACAGGTGCCTCAAGTCGAAAGTCTTTTATGCTTCTAGTGATTGAAAGTTCTTACGTGAATGTGAATTACGAAAGTAGATGTACCACTCAGAGCCTCAACTTGTGTCCCAGTCTCTTTCACTCAAGCAGATTGTTCATGTATGTTCGACTAAAGAACATGATGTTTAAACATGGATGTGATGGAGAACATAATCATGGCTCTCATGATTAATGAGTATCCATTAGTCATTTGCAGTACAGAACCATTAAGAGTCAATGAAAGCGATTCAACTCTGGAATACGAGAGTTGGCCCTCAAGGAGATGGAAGCCGTACTGGAGGAGCGGACTGGTGGAGGACTGGGTGTTGAGGGATGGATGACTCAGGCAGATGATGGCTGGTATTGGGAAGGTTACGAAGGAGCGTCAGGAGGTAAATGGAAAAGGTCTTTAAGGCCTAGTAGTGGACGGGAGGCTGTGGTTTCAGCGCATTACACATGACGAAGAGCGAATGGATGCCACTAAATGAAGAATCTACTTCGTCTGTTCGTGGCGTGACCTCGTTAACGCACGAAACGGCGAATAAGTACGAAAGAAGGAAGACGATCTTCCTCTGGCGAGAAGGAATAGCTGTTGAGGGATAATGACAAATGTGTCCGGCACAGAAGGTCGCAATCTCGCACTGACAGTCTCATCTGCTGTGACTCCATCACGGTGAACTCTGTGCTCTAACTTCGTATATCACACGGGCCGGGGATCTCTGTGAGTGAGGGACTCGCCAGCTGTAGACTGACGCCGAGGATTTCCTCCGCCATCTGTGGTCAGCATCTGTGTACAAGACCACCATGTTGAATATTCTCCAGAAACGCTGGTCCGGCCACAGCGTCAAAGCCTTCGTTTTGGATCTTTGAACGCTACGGTTCCAGGCACTGATTACGTATAAAAACTCTCTGAGATGACGGCTGACTTTTTGGATTTCCTCTTATACTGGAAGACTTTTAGTATCATTAAGAGGGAAGACAGACCAGACGACTCATTAAAATAATCCTTTGCAAAGAGCAGTATCTCCGTAAAGACCCACCTAATCCTAAAGTTACTTGCAGTTATCATGGTTAGGGAAAGATGGTAGTGAGGAAGGCGTTACAGGAGAGAACTTCATGAAGCAGCAGATGTAAAGGTGGTGTTTACTCTTCAGCTGCTAAACTTCACCTGTTCCAGCACTAGCACGACAAGGAGCACACTATATATCACCAATTCAAGGCACCATTGCTCCGAGTGACATATCATATATCATTTCACCGTTGATCATCGTTAACCCTTGCGTTTAACAGTGTCCTGCAAGATTCTGTTCAGTAGATTTCGGGAGAATACTGAAATTCTTAGTCACTCTAACTCAAAAACAGATTGAGAAGTTTATTCATAATATATGGTTCGACAAATGTTGAATTGATCCGCAAACACACAAGTGGTCTACAAAATATCAGAATGGATTAATGAAAAACAGAAAATACTTTTACCTTCAAGTATAACGAAACATATATGTTGCCATACATGTTAGGAAATCTTGCCTTTGTATGAGAACCATACCAGGAACCTGCTTACCTTAATCTAAGGACGTCTCAGCTTTCATACTGAAAGAATGGAAATAGCAAGGAGGTTGACTAAGAGAAGATTGGTGCACCAATAAACGATCATGAGTGACGATGGCGTTCATAAACAACGCTTTTCAAAATGTAGGTTGGTGGCAGGATACAGACATTCCAATAGCTCATTAGGGTTCAAAACAAGTGAGGAGTAATGGGCTGTACCTTATTACAGCCGTGAATGTGAGAAGGGCGATAAAATGAGGGGAGAGACGGTATACAACGACGGTCGTAAAAGGAAGATTAAAATTGAGCGTTGGGTCGTTGGCAGAGCGAATAGCGTTGGACTGGTTGTTGTTATGTTGGGTTAAGGAGGCTACAACTCCGAGATATGTCAGAACCAGTGTTCTACATGAGGACAAACATGGCTATTGCAATGAGTAAGGATCTTGCCGGATGTAACGTGAGGACGAATTTCAACATTAAACGTCCCGGTAATACCATGTAAATAGAGGGAATACATCAGTTGCAAGTGAAGTGGTGGGTTATGGTTATATCTAGAGAGACGGTGTGGGTAAATGACGCAGTTCAGAGCACTCCGAGAAAAGTAGTGTTGAAAGGTAGTCTTGTTTGCGACAAGTGTTTAGTGTTTAAGTTCTTGATTCATTAAACTTTATAAGTTTAAAGCTTTCCTGTTGCGTCATGCTTGTGAGATCAGAAATGAGAAAACATAAATGAAGGTGGCGTGTGGGGAGTTTAGTGATGGCTTTGACCAGAGCCGCAGACGACTGTAAAGACTGGTCCATTCATCTGTGTATGAGTGTATACGGTGCATGGTTAGTGAAAGAACGTCATTAATGTGAATAAGAAGGTTTGAGGGCAGGAAGAGAGTCCCGAGGGAACCCGGAATTTATTGGTAAATAAGGTGTCATTTGCGCACCACTTTGGGAATGCTGGCATTGTGCCACTGGCCTTACTTTGGCCCTACCAGGGAAGCTAGTGGCCCTAAGGTGGCAGTGTGCCACTGGCCTTACTCTGGCCCTCCCGTGGAGGCTGGCGGACCAGGGCCTGGAGAGGCGGCCGGTATTAGTTCCTCGCAGCTCCCATAAGATGCCAGGTCAGCGTCGTTATCTTATCTGCCCTTTTGTCACCATCTCTTACAGTCTTTCAGCCTCCGTGTTGAGGGTCCCATAACGCCAGAGATACGGAGACGCTTCAGTTCTTGGCACCGTCGTCGACCAAGGTCGGCGGTTCGGCCATGTTTGTCTCCCAGCCTCTGTCATGTCTGTTATAGTATGTCGTCTGACACAGCAGCCATCACTATCATCACACAGGCAACTGTTTAGAGTCACCAGATACACACAGACACTGATGACAACCCCAAGGCACGAGACATCAGGTTATTGGAACAACACCAGAGGTTCTGGAACTTTCTTTGTTCGTTCTGAGCAGCGGACAGAGCTTGAGCTGAGGAATACATACTTATCTTGCTCTCTAGTCTTTCGGAATATATATATCAGAAAGATGACTTGAATAAATCCAGCTAAATATATCATAATCAGGACATGATTTAACCCATAAGCTCTGGTTTATTGTTCTGTGTTCTCTATGTCAGTGACATATAACTCAGTATTTAGTTGCATCTGTGTGTGGGAACTGGCGCCTTGTGACAGGTGTGTGTCTGATGGCAGTGATGGCAGCTGTGTTAGAGGAGGACATAGTAGAGCAGACACACAAGAGGTGTCAGAGGAACACGACTGAGGTGAGGGACGTGGGGAAGACAAACAAGGCCGGACCGCCGACCTTGGTCGACGACGGCGCCAAGAGCTGAAGCGTCTCCGTATCTCTGGCGTTATGGGACCCTCGACGCGGAGGCTGAAAGACTGTAAGAGATGGTGACAAAAGGGCATTTTCTGTAAGGCCTTAGGGATCGTGAGTAGCCAACACTCTTGGAAAATCATTAGGTATAAGAAGAAAGTCCGTTCGTGCAACACACTTATTAGCAAAGGGGACACGCCTCTGTAAGCCCGTCTGCTACAAGGACTTGTTACTTCACAATGAAATATTGATAATGGGCGCCACGTTTGCTGTAATCCATTTACTATGGCGGTTTTTACTTCTTATGGACAGCAGTTTTCTTTGTTTTCTAATTTTCTTTCATGAATTAGAAAATCATGGTATACTGACGGAGTAAGTTATTCCCAATAAGCCTCATGAAATGAGTTTCAGTAAATTCGAGAGGCATGAGACTTCAGCAAAACGCCACGATTGTTGCAGTACATGCTGTAAAAATGCACTGTTGTCTATCCTGTTGTGTTTACCAATAGGTTATACTTGTATCATATACATAACATACAGCTGATGGGTATGAATAATGTATACACGCAGCTGGATAGCGCTAATAAAAGCATAATTATATTTTGAAATGTTGGAAAAAACAACATGGAAAGTTTGAACCCATCTGTCTCGCCATGTCACCCACAACTGTTGGATGGTTGTTGGGTTATAGACTTACAGACTCCCAGGATCATCAAGGTCCCCTGCGCGTCAGGATATATAACCACTAATGGGAAATATCAAGATAATTCCTTATTACTCCCATCCTTATCTTACTCCTTCCCTAGTTCCTCGGCCTCGACCAGATGACCCTCCAATATCCAGGTCTCAGATACCGTCTCCAGCCTCAGAGATCGTGAGCCGCAGTAGTGGTCCGCCTCTTCAGCAGCTCCTCCAAGCGCACTGTTAACCATGATGTATTTGCTGATCCGAGCGCCACCTCTCACTGCACGTGTCGTTATGCCGGACGAGGATGATCCATAACGCACAGCTCAGGTACGATAAGGTAAAGCAAGGGGCTACAGTGGTCTCTTACTGTAAAAACTATGAATTTCAGACTTTAAAGAGGGATAAAAATATTATTACAAGCATTACAGAGTTTGATTCGGTAATGCAAGAATATGTATCGTACACCTGACTCCAGGGCATACAATTGCACAAAAGGTCAGCGTACAAACGAGGCCAAGGACACCTCTGTCCCCCACTGGTGTTGCTCCACCTCTGTTACAGTCGCTACCCAACACCACACCTCAGCTTCCGACACCCTCGGCAAACGACCGTCCACAACCACGGAGGGAAGGACCTCTCTCTTCTCAGCTGCCATTCAGCTGCCAGACGCCCTCAAATCGTTATCGTATTTTTCGTCGAGGTAATGTAAGTACGGAGTCCCCAGGTTCACAGGAGATGATGGAATGGACAACTTCAAGAGATATGTGACGCTGACATGCTCTTTCCGTGGTTTATTGGCTTGACAGAACTACACTCCTGGTACTTGCCGGGTGGGAAAGTTTTCTCTTATCATACGACAATTCAAACATACTTGTAGTTATCCACGGTCACCCATCCAACTATACATGGAGGCAATCAGCCCTTGACATACCGCATAATCGAACACCAGGCTGGCAGTTGTGCTTAAATACTTGATAAATCTTCTGAGTTGATAACACAGTTCTCAGGTTCTAGCAGCTTGCTTTCTTGTCACTACGAATAATCTTACAAGTGGCACAGTGCCAACCTTCATCTTCAGTCCAGTACTTTTCGCCTGCCGTAACTCTAGTCTTCAATGTTGTTGCTATGCCCGTTGAAGGATTGATGCCTATAACTTGAATTTCCTGTGGTGAGGCCTTTACCATTTTACGAACCTTATTGTGTAATGAAACAAATGAATTCCCGACTCGTAACCTAAATCTTCACAACCTGTGTCGCTTAAATTCCTCCTTGGTGCTCTCAAGAAATAGAAATATAATGTAATTCCCAGACAAAATGACAAGAATTGTCATCAACAAAATGAAACCCCACCTTAATCTTCAGGCATGTGCTCTGATTATTTATTTCTTTGTAATTTGTACCAATACATGTAAATCATTAGTTTCCTTTTAGATGTTACAAGCCTTGGTTGTGCAGTTGGTTGTGTTTATGACTTTTTAAAAAACCTCAGTGAAGTAGAAAAGGTAATGGAAATGTTATCCCCTCCACAACACTTCCGCCATTCAAGTTCTGAGGTCCCTCCAGGAGGGACACCATTCTCAGCCAACAGTCTTCCCCTCTGCAAGTAGTTTCCAGCAAGCGTTGCAATCATTTCTCTCAAAGTCGTGCGTCGCCCCAGCGCTCAGCGTCTTCCCCCACCTGAAGGAGTCGACCCAGCAGGTGGCGACCACCTCTCACGGCAGACTAACACACACACCAGGGCTGGCGTCCCAAGAGTATAACTGTGTGTTTCGAGAGGTCGCTGGCTCCATGGCGAGAAACAAATCCCTTGAGGGTACAAGACAAGAAGCTCCTCCAAGCCAGCAGAAGCACAGTCTCGGTTATCTGAGTAAAAACATAATCAGCCAAGAAGCCTTGCGTGATCCAGGCAAAAGAGACGAGGGAAATTTGCTGGATGATAAGCCCAGGAGCGAGAAGGAAGGCAAGGAGCTGCCTTCAAGATGTATGCTCAGGGGTTTGGAAGGGAGGGTACGAAAATTAAGAAAATATTTCTCTTTCTCATATAATTATATTAAGCTAAACTGCTCCTCTAAGTTTCCGGGTTATAATCCCTTCGCCAACTTTCCAAAGGGGATAACTATCATAACATGGGTCCTCCTCAGCCCGCGGGAGGTACACAAGTTATCAGTGAACGATCGTGAACGTCGCATGAGCCATCAGCCTGGGGGCGGGAAAAGTTCCACCACCCGGGAGGTGGCTATGCAGACCCAACAAATGAGACAGGTGAAGCCGAGGCTTGGCCAGAACGGCCTGGTAGTAGAGCGAAGGAGCAGAGGTGTGGGGGAATAGTCGTCAACTCTGATGTAATCATCCAAGTTCTTGCCCAGCGAGTGTCGAACGGTTCTAAACCAGAAGTGCTTCATCACACTCATGTGAAGCTTTTGAATATAAAGAAAAAAGAGAATGATATTATTCTACCAAAAGGAGGTAGAATTCAGCGCATTGCTCTCAATATAAAAACTGATAAATCTTGAAATAATGATTATCTTTTCTATCGATGATCTCTGGTGTGCTGAATGCCTGCGTTAAATGTGCTACGCTGTAAAACCTTTAAGCTAATAGATTGTGAACTTCATGTTTAATGGTCATATTATTTGCCAGTAGCTATGATACGATTTTAGGACGTATGTTTTTACCGTCAAAACATAACTCACGTTAATAAGAAAGTTTGACAACAAGTGTTTGCCTCCGTTGTGAAGGACTGCCTTGCTGTTTTTAAGTGAATAAATGATCATCCCCAAAATATTACAAATTGCAATTTTTACATATGATGCATATCTCCATCGGGAAAGGGAAAAAGAGAATTTGCCATGTATCTTTTACTTGCAGTAGGAGATTAAGTGGGCCATGAGCGGGGACCTAAAAATCACCCTCTTCTTAAACAAAGAAAGAACAGATGAAGGAGCCAAGCGAGGAGTTATCCTCGAAGGTATTGGTCCTGGCTCTACGTAGCTACGGCGGGACAAAGCAAGTTGGTATATATATATACTCACACACATATTTGAAAAGCCATGCGTTAACTCTTCAATATTCCATTTTTTTTTCCAAAAGGGACTTAGTTTACAAAAATCTATTAGTATTATTCCGCTGCTTTTGCAATATTCTTTTTCTTTTTTGGTTCCATAAGGGACATACGAAGTCATTTCACAAAAACCTAATATGCGTTTTCAGTGCTACTATATATTTCTGAAATGCAGAATTGTTCCTCCCAGTACTGGGCTTAAAAATCCATGCATTATGATATAAATCCATAATCTTCTTTCGAAATGAAATCCGTATCTGGGATTCCGGGTAAAACCTCTCAGCCTGGGAAACGTATTTTCATTTCATAATGTAGCTTTAAGCTTGGAGCCGTGAGTTGCCACTCGACCTTCACGTCCTGAGGGGCAGGGAAAGGCCTCTTGGTGTGTACAGTTGCCCCTAGCTGTTCGTGGTTTAGTCCTCTTTTACGAGGGACAGATGTCCGTAAAGCAACATCTGTTTAACACAAAGAACTCAAGGGTAAATGAGGCAAGGCTGTAGCTGTGATATCGTGCTCATAGGATATGAAGATTCCTTATTGATCAGATCAGAAAGATAATGAATTTTGATAAGTTATTCTTTAATAATCTATTTAATTAAATGGATCCAGAGTAAAGAACTTGGGGTAATGTACTTTCTGATTATCAAGTTATTAGGTAATTATATCCAACTCGACTCATTATGTCTATGACCCGTATTATCAGGGATATAGTATAATTTCTGGGGAATCGATTCTGGATGACATCGAGTCCAGTCTTGGAATCCTGGATGGTCAGGTCGATGAGAACCAACACAGCCATCTACTCAGCCATCCTAGCACATGAACCTCATCAACAGCCACCATCACAGCCATCCCAGACCCTGAACCCTATCAACAGCTACCAACACAGCCATCCGAGAACCTTAATCCCATCAACAGCCACCAACACAGCCATCCGAGAATCTTAATCCCATCAACAGCCACCAACACAGCCATCCCAGATCCTGAACCCCATCAACAGCCACCAACACAGCCATCCCAGACCCTGAACCTCATCAACAGCCACCAACACAGCCATCCCGCCACTTGGACCATGCCAACAACCACCAGGCCAGTAAGTAAGCCTCCCTAACAAGCAGCTTAGCAGCACTAAACATCTGACCTCCTCCGCTCACCAGATCGGAAAGTTTACGTGAAGACGGGGATATGCGAACACTACAGTGACTAACACCCTCGTCATCAGCTGACGGAGCCAAAGCTTCACACTGGTAAGAAGAAGAAGAAGCAAAATAGAAAAGCGGTAAGCGCTTACGTATCTAGAAAGTTGGGGAAGACTGTTCTTCTGGCAGAAGTTTTCCTGAGCCATCAGCAAGCCAGTAGAGGAGAGATGTCATCACTGATGACTATTGGAAAACTTGAGCCAGGGACGCAACACACGATACAAAGAGGGACTCAAATACTCAAATTCCGCCGTTCATTTCAAAATGAATAAAATTTTTGTTCACTGGTCCCTCAGGTTGACAACAATCTTCTTCCAAGAGCTTTTCATGAAAAACTAATCCGATGCCATTGTTACTGAATGACTGGAAGCGGAGCAACGATAAGGCAAAAGTAGGAGTTAAGAAGACTCTGTCTGCGACCTGAGGTAATGCCCTGTTGTATGCTACATGCAGACTGTTATCAAAGGTAAATTTTCTGCATAAGAATAGAAACATTCATACTGATCCTTTCATCAAACCTTGAGACAGGCTTTTAATCATGGAAGAACACGAACTTCGTAATACTGTGCCTGATATTCTTTAAGGTGGTTCTCTCTCTCTTCGTCCCATATGTATTGGTCTAAAACCAGGATACGATTCTTCATCGAAACGTTTTCCAGTAACGCAGGAAACTGTGTAACGAGTCGTCCTTTACTGGCCTACATGTATTTACGGTACGGAACGCGGTAAAGTCCATTTGCCTGGAGGGGAAACTGAAACTCTTGAAGGTTAGCAAATCCATAAATCCTTCCAGGATGCACTTAGATGAACAAAAGAAGCTTCTTAACGTCCAATGGCCATTAGTTGAAACCCTTGAGGGATTATTTTCCATGAGATCTCAGTATCCTTCCCCAACTCCCCCCCAAAAAAGTCAATTTACCGCGATATCCAACGCAGTTGCTCTTAGCCATACGAAGCAAGGTTAATTCGGACGACCTTCCTCCATGCGAAGATCTCCTGCCGAAGGTCATGGAAAGTTAGTCACCGAGCAAGCATTCGGAAGTGGCCTTCTGAAAATTCTGTTGTCTCACTTAGCACGACTGGAAGAGGATCACGAACGAAGATATATCAATATTGACTGGATATAAAGACCTCCGGCTTCGGAGGCTACAGCCAGAGTTAGGAAACAGAAATGTGTAAGGCACTGTATCATTCTTGAGTGTATTCCTTCCCAGCAAAGATTTTTCAGGGCTCAGGACTTTGCTGCCTGTAGACCTGCAGCTTTCAGGCATACTGAGGATAACTGAAACCTCTCT
>JAYMFT010227341.1:0-11252 GCA_038088735.1 Panulirus argus
TATATATATATATATATATATATATAGCGTTAATGGGATGGCCTTGATTAGGGCCTCAGTTGCCCGTGCCGTCTCAGTTGATATAAAAGGAACATAGCAGGAAGCATCAACACCTACAGTAGGTAAAAGTCAGCAGAGATAGTTCCTGGACTGCCGACGAACTGTGGTTAGGGTTTTGTTCAGGTGTCTGGAACTTAATTGCAGGTATTCCTACAATGGTACAATGGTTTATGCTGATAACTGACGTCTCGCAGAGCGTTTCTTCTGGCGAAGAGAATGCGTACCACTTCCTACTGGTGAGGTTCTTTGCGGTCGGCGCAAATTGGCACGAGTACGGGGGGTGTTTGGGTGGAGGACCACTCGCCCCGAGTCCCTGGAAAGTTCTCACGAGAGCTGGAGTACATATGGGGGGGCCGTCTGTCACTCAGTCACAATGAGGTATTAGAGATGTGTACACCCACATGAACCGGCGTCTTCCAGATTTGCAGACACACACACACACATCTTCATTGTCTGGAGAAGCAATTAGATTAATATCCTTCGACAACCCTCACCACACACAGAGAGATCAGAGTCACAAGCACACACACTAAAAGCTCTCCTCCTCCTCTTGGTCATGTGTCACTGTGGCAGCCATGCGAAGTGACCCGCAGAGACAAGATCACATGTCTTCATCTGCCACAAACAGTGGTTTAAAAAAATGGTACAATTACTACCCCTCACCCTACTCTTGCTCTGGTGGATGGAGATGCCACTCCTGTTCATGAAACTGCTGAAGCATTTCTCAACGGGATAAAGCACAGTGTCAACAAATTAGAGATATATCGATTGTAAAGTCAGAAAAGGAGAGACAAGTATGCTCATCAACTCAGAAGAAAAGATTATAAGAGTGAGCCTGTGTTGTAGAGATATACATAGA
This sequence comes from Panulirus argus, assembly GCA_038088735.1. Classification (NCBI taxonomy): domain Eukaryota; kingdom Metazoa; phylum Arthropoda; class Malacostraca; order Decapoda; family Palinuridae; genus Panulirus; species Panulirus argus. The sequence continues at coordinate 920 of JAYMFT010227341.1, forward strand.
GGAAGTTTTATCTTCGTATTCCGAAAATTGATATTTTTCGTGAGGGATACTTTATCACATGTTGCATACCAAATGCACAAAAGATGCATACATTGTCTGAGGCCGAGATGGGGCATTAGTGTACGAAGCCCGAGTGACATTGGATACCTGCATGCAGCTTGGTGAGTTGCGGTCAGTAGGGACGATTCTCCCTGAGTAGCATCCTATGACTCTAGCTCTTAAGAGACTTGCAGACGGCAGATGTTCACTGCAGCCTCCCAAGATGCCGATGCAAAAGCAACAAAAGCAACATTCCTACGACATGGTCTTAGACTCTCCACGTAGCAATGGTCCTCGGACGGTCAAGTCCTGCATCATCAATAACGGTCAAGATGTTGAAAGATTAAGAGAAGATCTTACTGGAGGAGTACATGCGAGCCAGGGACTCCTTCATCGTCTATGCAGCCGAGGAAAGACAAGAAGGAGGGTAGGAAGGATGGGTGTGATAAGGTAAAGAAATACGCACCCCCCTGCTGGAGGGAGAGAGGCTGAGGGAGCAGGGTCAGGGGTGTGGTGTGGTCTCTCAATATGTCGACGACATCACCCTCTGGGCCGAAGAAGACCCTTATCATCGCTCGCTCCCTTGAGGGGAACCAGGAGGGCGGACTCGGGGTACATTTCACTCCTGTTGAGGAAGGGAGGGAGGGAGGGAGTGAGGGAAGGAGTTTTGCACTCATGGTGCCCCACATTTTGAAGGTGTGTGTGTGTGTGTGTGTGTGTGTGTGTGTGTGTGTTACAGAAACTCAGTATACATAAAATTACCAAAAAGATATAAAATATTACAACCATGACAGTGTCAATGTTTCTATAAATTGTTCTCCTGTCACTGTTTCCTGTTTACAGTCTCCCTTCCGTATGTCCCACTACACCCCCAACACCTAAAACACCTCCACATCCACCTGTCCATCAAGCTCCTCTCCACACGTCACCCTAAATAAAAGATCCGTAAACTAAACTCAATATTCTTTCCCAATTTTAACTCTCAGAGCGTTTCCTGTTTCCCCCAGATGTCCACAAATCTAAACAAGGCGTCGCAAATCGTTTTTTTTCTTCTCATGCCAATTTTTCCTGACAGTGAGCAGCTGATTATCCAGATCCCCGAGACGTGTTGAGGTGGGAGTCGACAGTTCCCCTTCCTATCGTTTGTTTATCGTCTTGCTTAAGTGGCTGGTCTTGAGGATGATTGGCCGATGTGGCTCCGCGTGTGGGAGGAAATCAATTCGCTCGGGTAATGACCATTGTGATGGATTCTTGAGGTGCAGTGTGTGTGAGGTAAGGTGTAGAGTTTAGTTTCATATGTCTGTCTATCTATCTATCTGTCTATCTATCTGACTATCTGACTATCTATCTATCTATCTATCTATCTATCTATCTATCTATCTATCTATCTATCTATCTATATATCTATCTATCTATATATATATATATATATATGAAAAAAGATTATGTATGCATATAGCAAAGGAACCTATAATGGTTCTATAACCCTATAGACATAACAGCGCGACCATTAGGTCCGACAGTAATGCCTTGACTTTTAGCATCACCCCTTTGAAGATCAGATCAAAGTCCGGGCCTTCATGATTCTCAGAGAGTCGTACCATTATCTTCAAGGATGGTAACGTCGTGCTCAGTGGGGCTAAATGGTTGTTAGCTTCTGACGTAGACGAGTAACTAATTAGGGCTTCTGGTGCAATGATCTCAGAGATGACACAGTCGATATGTTTTGTTGACATACTCTTGCAAGAGAAAGAAAGGCATTTAGAGTAGTTATGTTCTCATGAAACACATGGTTTACGCCTCTTTATGACTGTATGTGTGTGTGTGTGTGTGTGTGTGTGTGTGAAAAGAGAGAGAGAAAAAGAGAAAAGAGAGAGAATTATGAACCAGTTATCTGGGTGTGAATCAGTTTACAAATCATGTGAGGGTTTAAAATCCTGTGACTCAAGACATTTCTTGCCTGCTGCTGTTTATGGTTGACAGCAATATACTGGTCGTGCGCACCAATATGTCCAGCCGCCACTGTAAAGTTCTGACAGTGGCACCAAAGAGTGGTCGGCAAGACATCTGTTGTAGATAGTTATGAGAGGAGTTAAAGAAAGGGAAGGAGAAGAATGGACGAGCGTAAGATAGGAGACAACAGAGACAAAGGTTGAAGAATGATGTTAAAGGTTTGGAAAGTGGAAAAGGGACTTGGAGGAGGACCATCCATGAGAATTAAGAAGGAAAAGAATGATAAAGTAAAAGGTCAAGAAGAAGAAGAAGAGGAAGAAGAAGGGATGCGAGTGAAATGTAGGAAGGAATGGTAGGGGAAGAAGTGGAAAAAAAAAGACCGAAGAATTGAGAATGGTAATGGGGAAAATTGAAGGTAAGTAAGATGGAAGGAAAAGGAGAATAGGGGGACGGAGAATGGTAGAGAGCCGGGTGGAAGAGGAGATCAGGGCATGTAAAGGAAGAAGGATATGTATAGCAATTATTCTAACACTCGACGACAAACGTAAAAAGCAGGAGGAGCGATCGGTGCGTTACTGTGTGTTTACAAGCGCCAAATAAGCAATAACTGTAGCAGAGACGGCAGTGCGGTGCCCTACTCCTAGGAACGCCTCACGAGGAAAAGGAAAGCGGCTGTTGTGGGAGATCACATCTACAGGTGCCACACGAAGAGTGACGAAGTGGTCAGTGTGGCGCCTTATACTGACAAGTAACTCTACTCTTGTGTATTTGGATGATTGTATTATGAGGTCTTGCATCGTCCACCCTGCTATTCCATGTTGGACACCTTCCACTGATAAGTTTATGAACGGGTGATAGGAGGTATTCGACAATTCAACGCTAGTACCACGTCCATAAACCATCTTTACAATACGATTCAGTAATCACGTTTAAAAAGAACGTGAACCACACGAGACCAACGATTCATTCGTCTCCTCTGCACGATAGTAGTGAGCCGATTACCTACTGATTTCATAGCTAGTACAAGTACGCTCACGACCTTCGAAATGATTTTATGAAGATCAGAACTGTTCGTTTCAGCTGCATATTTCGAATATTAGTACCTTAAGTATATTTCTTTTTTTCTATGTGCGGATTTTGTACTGCCTCAGAGTAATTGATCTCTGTACAATGTCTGGAAACACTAAGAAAGAAGAAAGCAATTAGGGCAATATGCTAGTCACCTAGGTCATGTTTCTTGCCTCTGGTTATTTATTTATCTGTCCCTCATGACTAATTATCAGAAGTTGCACATGAGTTCATGAAATCCGGAATATAAATATTTTTTACCTCTTTCATTAGACACTGTTAATAGTACGTTATGGCTTGATTCATCTGGGGGCAATTGTTAATTTTTTTGACCTTGCAGTCTGTCCTTCCAAGGCTAGAGATATATAATCACTTAAAGTCTAGTTGCTCATCACCACAAAGAATCCTCTCATTCTTTTATTCCACTGGAAAATACGTGCGTAAGATTAATGAGTCAGAAGAAAAAACCTATATATTTTAGAAAATTACATTATGATTTGATGAGGGAACCATGGTTAAAAAAAAAGAAAACCCAAATTAACGTCTGTAACAAAACAATCGTATTTTAAAGTATATCCTTGTGAATTATTGCAACTATCAAAAACTCTTTTGGAAACCATTTTTTTAGATAATTTCATTTGTATGTTACTCGAGGCTATATGTTCAAAGTGCATAGTATTACCTATGTTCAGAAAAGACAAGTCCCATGTAAAGCTAAATAAGAGAGTCACAAGACCCATAACAACCAACTCTGGTGCACATTTAAGAAAATCCCCTCTTATCCACCAGTCCAGCTGCCAGCTCATGAAGCACTCCTGATCCGTGCCAATGAAATCCCTTCTCCCAAAGAATATAGAATCATAATGATGAGACATTATTAAAAAAAAAAAAAAAAATCAGCCACAAATCAACTACACCCCAAAACAGGAAGGTCATGAAAAAACCACACGAAATCCATCAAGTGCAACTGCCTACCCATCCCTCACTCCCAGTGATACCAGCTATGCAATCAAAACCTTAAAGAACCCTCCTACTACAGGCCCTGACAACACAAGAAAGTTTCACATATAGCATTATGATCCAACTGCACTCCAAGTACTTACGGATACCTTCATCTGACAGAAGTGGTTGGTCAACGTCACAGCCAGCCGCCATGCCAGCGTTTTTCACTACGGCTTCACATGTAAAATACTAACTCTGCAGTGGAGTTCCCCAAGGAGCAGTTTTTTCTCCAACACTCTTCAGTCTTTTCTACACGACCTTCCATTTCCTCAGGCAAATCTCAACATAAAAGTCCTTTCGTATGCAGACGAACTCGCAATCACATCACAAAACCCTTACACCACAGTAGCTACAACAAACATGTCGCAGCAGATTACACAGCTGGAATAATGGCTCAAAGAAAAGAATGTGTGCATCTCCACAGAAGTCTTCAGTCACTCTTTTAAACTCATATCCTCCATTCACTTTGAATGAACACTCCTACTGAACAAAACCCCAATCATTCTAGGCATCACATATGCCACTTGCATGACATTTACTCCTCACATCACTGACATCAACACAGAAGCAACACACGCACTAAATGCCTTCAGATTACTAACTGGCACCGGATTTGGACAAGAAAAAGTATCCTCCAACACTGTATACAAACAATTCATCGGCTCCGCTTTAACTTATGCCTCACCTGCTTAATCTTCCACCCTTTCAAAAGCAAATTCAAGAAAGCTGCAAACACGCAAAACAGTGCGCTCAGAACAAACACTGGCTTTAATTACGGAACGACTCTTACATAGGATTGGAAATAAACCGAATAAGAACATTATATCCATGCATATACAGGATTTTTCTTCATTTTCAAAACCTCCACTGACTGGACTGTTTATTGAGGAATATCAACACGTAAGCACAAATTGCGTTACTAAGTCGGTGAACGAAGTATGTATATCTATTATTCCTCCGGTATAAACTAGCTATTCGCTCGGCAAATGTAGCCACGACCTATGGCTGATATGGAGTCACTCTCGCGATTTCCCAGCGGGTTTCGTCGTCTTCCTACATCAGTAGTTTAACGCAGGCTCAGTATTGGATTCTCTCGACGTTTTTTTTTTTTTTCTTGCTTCCGAACCATATTCTGAGCTCCCCACCAGGTAAAAAGAGAGGACTGCAGTGTGGGTTATGTGGATCCAGTATGGATATTACTTTTTCTCTGGGGGTTGGTGGTGGTAGTGAAGACTAGTAGGTGATTATCATCATGACAGAGATAGGGTGTTAGTCATCTAGTTGTCGATGGTGGTGGGAGTTCTGTGATGGTGATAATGGTAAGTTGGCAGTTTTTGCTTGCTGGTGGTAGTGATGAAGTGTTGGTAGTGGTGGTGGTGGTGGTAGATGTCGGCAGTATGATGGGAAGGGTTTGTGTTGGTAAGAGGTTATTTGTGGAGGGAGTCTGGTGATGTAGATAGGCTGGTGATAAAAGGGTGATAGATGAAGAGGTTTGGTAGTGGTGATGCTGCAGGATGATGGTCGAGAGGGTGTGGTGTTAGAAGGCTGTTGTTGGAGGAGGAACTCCTGTTGTATCGGATCTATGGGAGTGCTGGGTTATTGCTGGTAAAGAGGTAGAGTTGGTGTCGGAGCTCCTCTGACTGTTGGAAAGTTGGTGGCAAATGGTGTCTGTCGTGGTGGTAGAGGACACTGATGGCGATGGTGGAACTAGTGGTTGTGAGCGAGTTGGAATGGGTAACGACATTTACTAGTTAAGGTCAATCAAAATTTCATCGCCCGAAAAAAGTTGACTTTCATCTGGCGTATTATGAATGATATTCTACAGATATGTCAGGTGCTTTTATGAGTGGTGCAAAAATCATTCTCAAATCACTCAGTTGTAAAACAAGGACTGTACAAGCAAGGATCTTATACAAGTCATATAGAACGGTATGTAAACCAAGTCAAGTAAGAGACAGCATCATTTTCTTCATATTATTGTAAACGCCATGTAATAAGTGGGTGAGTATCTCTATTTCAGAAAGGTGGACAAAGTTTAAGGGTCAGTCATACACGGCTGAGAGGCTATACGCATTTGATCCACCTCGTGTAAAACTGGGCTGAGCTAAAGCTGATGTATATCACATACTTTTCCTGGATATGCAAGCTGATAGCTAGATGAGCAGGGAGAAAATAGAAAATGCATCAACAGGGATGAAATAAAAAATGCCTATATGACTGTGCGTTTAAAAATGTCGTATAAGAACAGGGTAATTTAACTATTTGAGCTATAAACAGTAAATGAAAGAGACATCAGCCACCAGATGTGTTTTAAATTTAGGTTATAATTTCAAAAGAACTCATAATTTTTTTGCAGCTGAACACTCGTCAAGCATTTTACTTAAAACTGCAACTAGTTGGCCAGAGGACATCGACGTTAGAGGACAAGGTAAGTTTTCCTAATTCTTCAATTAGGCAAAACCCACGGAAGCACGAAGGTATTATATTTATACTTTTGATGAGATTCTTCCATCTGGAAGAGACAAACTCGGACTTCTTTTCACAGATCAGCTTCATTTGTGAAAAGCTCCCTTTGAGTTCTTGATCATGAAGCTAAACTCATATTTGCTTCGGGTGATCATCACTCGTTTGTATCATTTCGATAATTTCTAAAGTTTCACCCACTGCCCGTCCCTCCAAATAATCCATCGTCAGAGCCCGAACAATACCATTCCTGAACGGTAAGCTAAATTATTTTGAACGCCCTTTTTTGTAGCTGTCGTCTATTCGGCGGCACATTAACTTCATAGTCGTGATGCAGTGTGACGGACGTGTTAAACAGATGACCTGACAGAACTAAAATGAGAGGAGGGCAAAAACTTTGCCATCTCATTAAGTAACTGGCAGAGTACTGACAGCGTTTTAGTATGTTTATTGATTAATCTATCAATTCTTGCCGGGAAAAGGAAATACGAAGAGGAACAGGCTGCGAAAGAGAGAGAGAGAGAGAGGGAAAGAAAGAAAGAGAGTGGGGGAGAGAGGTGAGAGGTGGCCGACACGGGGCATGACGACGGCCCAGCATTATTCCTAGTCAGCCTTAATTTTGGCGACAGTCGAAGCCGTAAAGGTGTTAGACGTGAAGTGTGAAGACACTACGGTCCATTACCCAAGGGTCGCCCCAGTGCAAGTCAGGCCGCTCCTCGACGCTCCTACCCTTGGATTTCCATAGATCTTCCAGTAATGTTACGTCACGACTTGGAAAAGCCTTCCAGTGATGCAAGCTTGCATCAGGGGATTGATCCGGCAAGATGTTATGTCACGATTCGGCAAAGTCCTCCGATGGCTTAAGCTTAAAGTATCTTACTGTTCCAGTAGTAGTAATTTAGTGGACTTCAATTTTCAAAGCGGAATGGTTGTGGCATTCTACACGCCAGTCTTCCAGTGGCATAAGCTTTCGATACTGTATATAATTACTTTCCCATATGTCTAGAAATTCCAGACAAGCGTACAGGAGAAATGTTTAGTTTCAAGACTGAATTCAGTTATTACCAAATCCCGACAGCGATCAGGAAATAGACAAGGAGGCATCAGCTTGATCACACGAATGGGTACATCACCTCCCTGAAAGTCAGCAGTCTATATAGATGGGGAAAATATGTTGTCTTTAACCATAAGTGAATGGAAATAGCTCAAAGATAAGTAAAAATGATAGATAGGCTCTCGATTCTCCGAAAGGCTATAATCTAATATTGAATTTAGAACCATATCAGCACAACTGTCTGTTTACAAGTTTAGACTGAAGACATGAAGTACCGAAACCTATACCCAAACTGTAGAATAAGGAATAATATATTATTCACGATAAATACCTCAACGTCTTTAAAACATAAAGGTGCAAAGAAATATAGCAATCGGTAAAATAACCTAGATCAAAGCCTTTCTACAACATTAATGTACAAGAAAGAAAGCTACTGAAATTGGCAAAAGAATAAGAATGTCGGTGAAGCGTTCCTCTACGAGTGATGGAAAATATAAGATTAAGGATAGATGCGATGGTGATGAAAAAATATTATAAGATAGGAAGAGAAGGCAGAGAATCCAAACATACTTGAGAACATGATAATCCCAGCACTTATATAATCATCTGTTAGAACCTCATAGTCACACATTCGCAGAAAACGCAGCTGCAACATGAAAACACTCACAAACACACATAGACGAAGGGAAAGGCTTTAAAATTGCCCCCCTGAATGAAATAAGAGTGAGGGGGGGTAACGTGAGGAGTGAATATGAAATCAATGAGGATATGACACAATGAGAGAAGGCGTTGACGTATTGTTGTCTACCAGAAGACAATTAGCAGGAATCTGTGTGTAAGAGACTCGGAGTCGACATCATATTTAAGCTATCTCTAGAAACACAGCTTTGGAAGCAGTAAACGAGACAAAATGTCTCGTGCCAGATAAGAGCATAGCGTTCAAGATTATGGATAAGGAAATATTCAGCAAGCTGCTCACATCATGCATAAAGTTAAAACTAAAATATGCTTCTCAATTTTGGCCGCATGACTTTAAGAAAGAGATTTGTCCACCATGGGAGAATGAAGAGGAAGGGGTAACCTAATCATAACCTTTAATTCTTCATATCAGGTTGATGACGAAAGTTGTGAGCAGTTCTTCGAAAGAGGCAGGGTTACACCAGCTAGAAGCCATACCATGAAATTACGCAAGTAACTTGTAAGAAAATATGTGTAGAAATACTTTTATGGTACACGTGTAGTGGGTACATGGAATAAACTAAGTTATGAGACTGCTTGTGGACAACTAACGCTAATCCACATTAATGATAGTGGAGAAAATTTAAGAGATGGGTCCCCACGACTACAGAACTCCCTCACCATACAGTAGAAATTGGTTACTAAACGTAAGTGCACACTTTTATTTTGACACACTTAAGGTAAAAATAGAACTGTGACATGTGCAGGCATATCGTACAGACACGTTAACACATTCGTCGTATGTGAAGCAACATCGACATCACAAAGACTGAAAGATATAAAGGGAAGCTACAGGACCCGACGTCGAAGATCTCCAGTTTACCGGACATCGCAGTTCTGCCGTAAGGTTATTACTGTGTAATCGTATTACCTCCTCGTAAAGCTCAATTACTTGCTGCTGCATCTGCCGTCGGTATACTTTCAAATTACTTTTAGGTTATTGCCTTAAACTCGCTTGAAAGTAGAGATGGTGAAATTAATTCTAATGCCTCATTATTGCTTCAGCATCCTTCTTTATTGTCGTCTATTGTTCTCGGGCTCCGCCTGCAAGCGTTTGAACCCAGAGTTAAAGAGTGTCACCTTCGCGAGGTTGTGTCATCGTTAAATGAAGGATGGAAGGAAGGCTGAAGGGATAGAGAGGAGAAAGATAGGTGGACGAGAGTTGTGTAGAACAGAAGAATAGGTAATTAAAGGGAAGGAAGGGAAAGGCAAAGAAAGCAAAGAAGAGCTATTGAGAGGAGTGAAGTGGAAAGCATACAAATCTCCCAAAATCGAGACCATTTATCGATGTCTTCAGACAAGAGCTTAACATCAGTGAGGTGAGTGAACCTCTAGTTCTAATAGTGGGATACAGATATGATCTCTTTAGTGTTCAGAACATCGAGTGTGAGCAAATGACACGAGCTTTTACTGAAAAAATCCATGAGTCACTTCATCAACCTTTTATCGTAAAATCATCATTTGCTCATCGCCAGCTGAAAGTGGGAACTTAAATTTGCTGCTTGGGGGTACTGGTCCTCCTCTGACCTACCGCCACCATGCAGCATCGTCCTGAACATTCATCAGCGCCTGTCTTTAATGAAGCACCGGTATGTTGTCCACGTCCACACCGAGTCAAACTAGTGCAACTTTCATCCGGGCGTTGCGAAACAGAAAACATTTTGGCTGACCCGCTACAGTTACTAATGACGGCTCCTGGAACCACAGGCCAAATTGTCGGTGCGGGTAATAGACTGTTAAAAAGGACACAGATGCATAGATGCATAGTAATAAGCATGAGGCTGTAAGATTATTACATTTTATCTCTCTCGTAATAATGTCTTCTTTTCTCTCCTTTCTTTGCAGACAGTTGCTTTAAATCTCTTTAGTCTTCATTTGGATCATTTGTTGATAAATCGTCCATCTGAGTTATACATGCATAAATGTATACACGCATTCTATATATATATATACATATATATTTATATATATATATATATATATATATATATATATATATATATATATATATATATA
>JAYMFT010227352.1:0-25035 GCA_038088735.1 Panulirus argus
TTTATAATATCTCTGCCTGAGATACATATATATATATATATATATATATATATATATATATATATATATATATATACACACACTTACCAATGACGTCCCAGCTAGCATAAAAAAGTAACTGGAACATTAACGGGATACACAAGTCTAAAGTGTAGGGTGTACGTGAACCTCTCTCTTAAGATCGCTGAAGATCGCTGCCATTCGGTTCATATATGCGTCACGTTTCCCGGAAATTTTTGCTATCAACATTATGAATGTCTCTTAAAGTCAAGAACCAATTTCCAGTACTGAGAATAACGATGTCTGTAGACTCTGACTGGAATACTTATGTGGTTGGTTATCTCCCAGCATCGTCCAGTGTCGATCTTACCCCAGGCACACAGACCCCTGCTTGTGGGTCTAGCTACCCCAGACCCCTTCTTGTGGGTCTGGCTACCCCAGACTCCTGCTTTCGGGTCTGGCTATCCCAGATACCTGCTTGAGAATCTAGCTAACCCAGATCCTTGCTTGTGGATCTAGCTAACCCAGATCCTTGCTTGTGGATCTAGCTAACCCAGATCCTTGCTTGTGAAGCTGGCTACCTCAGATCCCTGCTTGTTGGGTCTGGCTACCCCAGACCTCTGCATGTGGGCCTAGCTAACCCAGAGCTCTGCTTGTGGGTCTGGTTAACCCAGAGTCTTGCATGTGACTCTGGCAGACCCAGAGCGCTGCTTGTGTGGTTACCAGCAGCAGGAGATTGATCTAAGCTAAAAATGGTGAAGGTCTTTAACTTGAAATATTCTAATCACTGTAATCACTCCGATAAGATTACTGAAAGGACCAGTGAATGGGAGAAGTAGGCAGGCCATAACAATGAATAAAAAGTTACTACGTCTATCTCAGGAAGACATCAGTGACTGTACGGATATAAACCAAGTGGACGAGTAATGAGAAAAAGGGAGGTTGTGGGAAAAACTGTTAAACGGCAAAGTAAACCAGTAATGGCGGAAAGATGGACGAGGACGAAACAGAAATATGACCAGAGAAAGTTAACCATCTACAGCAGGACGACGATCAGAGGTGGAAAAAAAAAAATATATATATGGCTATAGAAAATAGATAATCAGAGGGAGATCATTCTGGGTGTGAAAGGAAAAGGTAGTCTTCTGTGTCATTTCTGACACGGAAGCCTTCAGAATGTGAGCCATTAATGGAGGGAGAACTGTCGTAAGAGGAACTCCTCCTCCTGACGGAGGTAAACGTTCCCATGGTACCTCTCCCTCCCACGGTGCCCCAGGTAACATGGGACAGACCTGTCACTATTTGTAGTGCTGGTGCTGATGTTAATTTCCTTGTTATGGCCACACAGTGCTCGGCCTGGTCAGGCGGAGGGCCACATGATGATTGGCCTGGCCAGGGGGGGGGGGAAGGGCCACGCGGTGCTTAGTATGGCTAGGTGGAGGGCCACACGATGCCTGGCCTGGCCGGCCGGCCGGTCGGAGGGGGCAAGGCCCCCATTCCCACCGGCTCTGATCATGGCTGCTACAAGCGCATAGAGCGACTGCTCCTCGCTAGACTACATGGCCTGCTGGGAGATGACTGGAGCCGCTTCCTTTCTCTCATCTGTAGTAAAGGGAAAAGGACGCGCTGGATGGGTCGCCTAAGAAAACAAGCACTAGAGCTCACGAGGCTACGTGTTTAAAGTTGTTAATGCAATGTATACGGGTGAAGTATGTGTATGTTTATGTTTAGTGGTGCACAGGGGACCACTCCTGAATACCTAATGGATACTGCAAAGGAGAGAAGGCATAAGTCTACAAGAGGCCTGATTGTATGAGGCTCAAGTAGGGGTAGGGGGGCAGGATGGGGGGTTGGGGGGACCCGAAGGTCTTTTTGTCAGCGGGTCTCTGGGTCCGTGCATGCCTGTGGGTGCGTCCGACAAGCACTCACATCCTGTCTGCGTATGTGTCCGCCTACGGCCATGTGTATTTGTTGGCCGCTGTTGGACACACACCCCGAGGTCACGTCGTCGCCCCCACTCCTCTCACATTGGGATCACCCACTAAACCCCCACCACCAGCACTACTACCACACCCAACCCTCCCTCACCACGACCATCACTACCACACCCCTCCCACTCTCTCACCACCACCTCCACCATACAGAAACTCCCCCCCCCCCCCCCCCCCCCCCCCCCCCCCCCCCCCCCAGAAACCCCCCCCCCCCCCCCGCCACACTCCCCTTCCCTCCACCATACCTCTACTACCTCACCATCACCAATAGTACCACACCCCCACTCCCCACCACCATACCCCCCTATTCTCCACCACCACCACTACCACGTCCCTACTCCCTTACCAAATTTCCCTACCACCACTACACCCCCCAAACTCCTCCACTAACACCATCGTACCCCCCACTCCCCTACCACCACCACCACCACCACACACTCACAGACGGACTCTGTGGAAAAATTGCAGTGTGTATTGACATATCCGAGAAGGGTGGAGTTTTGAGAGTTGTGACGAATATCGACAGCATATAGGGCACCTTAAGCCTTGTGTGTGTGTGTGTGTGTGTGTGTGTGTGTTAGTGTGTGTGTGTTTTATACCTATTTGCTTTTCATGCACATGAGAAGGGAGTTTTACACCTGAGGGGCCCTGACTCGTATCCCAATATTTTTCCATAATGAATACATAACTCTAACTGGTACGAGTGGTCGTATTCACTTGCCCTTGGCTTACCTCGTCCTGTGAATTCACGAGTCCGTTGCTGGAGAGGTACTTGTCTCGCGTCCCTCCGTACACTTCCTCTCAATACTCCGTGCGCTTCCTCACGCACCTCCATACACATCCTCATGTCCCTCCTCACGCCACTCTTGCCTTACTCCTAGCTGTGCCGTCTTCTTTTGCACGTTTCCCTCGTATCAATGACATGTTCTTACTACCGTCATCATGGGCTCTTCGTAAAAATATGTGTAGTTATTGTCTCTCTCGTCATTCTTCTTTCACCCAGGGTGGGCACACAGAGGGGGCTTCCTTCTTCTCCTCGTAGCTCATTTTCCATCTAATTCTTGTTGCATTGTCTTTGACGCTCTCCAGCAGTTCCGTGTGGCTCTTCAAGTGTGGGAAAGGGACTGTTGCGGCACATTCCACCTGAGGGAGAACGTTCGTCGCGTGTATCGTCCTGTAAATCTCACGTTCCATGTACACGAAGGTGGTACTGACGATGACCAGAATAGAGTTCGCCTGCCTTGTGATCCTTCTCGCATGGTGCTATGGTTTCAAGTTCGGCGTCATGTCCACTCCCAGGTCCCTCTCCCAGCGCAACCCTTACCGTTTATTTCCACCGCTAAGCCTGTCTGAACCCTCCTCCCCCAACTACATGACTTTATATGTTTTCCGGGATTATATCTCACGAGCCATTTGTCCGACCACAGTTCCATCTTATCCAGGTCTCTCTGCATTGTTTGGCAGTAAGTTACTTCGCACTTCAATCATAATTCTAGCATCATCAGCAAACATATTTAAGAATGACTACGCCGACTAGCGAGAATCAGTTCCACAGAACAAAAACAGTAATGGCCTGGAGGCCGGAGGGAACTCAGTTTTTACCCTCACCCGGCTTTAAGAAGGCTCTCCTGATATGTGTTGCTTGGTCTCTCCGAGTTAGGTAGCTGTGCGTGTAAGAGAATAAACGCACAGATGAATAAATAAATGACGGTTTATTGGATTTAGGCAGCCATTCGGCTAAAAACACACAACTGAAGTATTATAGGCAAACCAAAACTGGCAGGTCATGGTTGTTACGTCCTAGTAAACTAAACGTATAAGAGCTTAAGATAGAGATGGACTGAATATCACTGCGCTCTGGGTAAGCATATGGAAGAGGTGCATTTAGGTAAACAGGGTGGTAGATATACATTGACTTTTACAAAGTAAGTTGTATGGTTTATATATTACTCACTTAGTTTATATTAAGTAATGAATAGTTACGTTAATACAGTAATTGACATACCACATAGTGTAACTAAAAGAATACTGAGCTGTTCATTTGCATAGCTGTGCATTTGTTTATGGAATGTTTATGACGTTCACAATAATAAGTACAGAACTGTTCTCATATCTGTATGCACACAAGCTTTGACTGGAACAAGTCGATTGTGGTGACGAACGGCAGTCCGTGGTGGAGGGGTGTAAGGGGGGCGAGGAAGTCTCTGTGACGGGAGTGTGTCAATAATTCATTGCCAAACAGCTGTGTGAGCTGTCCGTGTTGGGTGGAGAGGGTGGACCGGTTCAGCATGATGAGGGCCTCTCGGTAGGTGGTGTAAGATGGGCCCAGGACGATTCTGCATGCCCTTTTCTGCACTCTTTCCAGCTGGTCCCTCTGTGTATCTGTTAGTGAGTAAGACCAGGCAACGATGACGTATGCGAACTTAGGTAGAATGGAGATGGTAATGACGTTCTCGAGTTTCAACTGGTGGAAAACCAAGTAATTTCAATCGACGGAGAAAGTGCGGACGGTATGAGGAAAAGCTGACGATAGCACTGACGCGAAGCTTCCACTTCACACCGTCGTCTATTGTGACACCATGAAGTCTGAAGTCTCTGACTACCTGAAGGATGTCGGGATCTATTGTGATGTCATGCTGCAGGACGCTGTTTACATCCAGGCTGATGTGCATCGTCACACATCACAGTCTTGTGGAGGTTGATGGTGATGCCGTTATATCTCACCCCTAAAGGTCGCTGGCGAGGTGCTGAAGGGCAAGGCACCGAAGTCAGGAGAGGAGTTGTTGATGATAATGATGCCGATGGTGGCGTCGTCTACGTACTTCCAGCCGTGGTTTGTGTTCTTCAGGGTATCACTGACAAATATGAGGAAGCAGAGCGGCCCCATCCTGGTACCCTGTGGTACGCTGCGTGTTGGGGAAAGTCATGTCGATGTGGCTACCCTAAAGCGGAGGGCTTGGTGTCGCTCGGTCAGAAAGTCCGCGAGCCACGAGACGAGACCCATCCCCCGTGGTCCCAGGTCGACGGATTTCTTTATGATGATGTTATGGTTTACTTAGTCAAAAGCCTTGGTGAAGTTTACGAGAGTACGTGCTATCGAGGTCTTGCTTCTCCAAGTTGCTGTAAATGTAGTGGTGGAGGAAGACTTCGTGTTTCCAAACTGCCGAAGGTGTACTGAATCAGCATTGTCAGCAAAGGCCCAGTCAGTCTAAAATTTTTCACAAATTGCACTAGTGATTGGAGTGATGGCAACAGGGCGTATAGCTATTAAGAGTCTTTGGGTTGGTGGATTTGGGTGGAGGAGTAATATATACCGTCTTCCAAACTGTGGGACACTTTAGATTGTGTAAGCGAAGCATTAATCATGGCGGTTAGCGGTGTAGCTAATTCATGAGAGATTTCCTTTAGCACTTTCACTGGAAGATCTATGGGTGTAGTTCAGCGTTTGGTTTTAAGGAGCTGAGAGCGCTCAGCTACTTGATGTTCTTCTACTGTATTTGGGGAAGATGGGGTTGGTAGGTACGCTGGGAGAGAGCTGATGTCGGGTCGTGGTAATCGTTGGCAAACGCTCGAGAAGTTTTTCGTTCATCTGGCGTGCGGCCTCCTCATTGCTAAGTTGGTCTACAAAAGGGAATGGGAAAAGCCTTCGTTTGTCACAGTCTGTTAGTTTTTTTCTCTTTTATCATGCCACTGACCGATGTTGGCCTGCTTTTTAATGGTGCATATTGTCTGGGTAATAGGCTTTCTTTGCGTCTCATGCTTGTTGCAGTTGCTCTTAGAGGTCGTTGTTGTAACTGGTGAACGTTCGATTTCACTGCTGCATTAAGTCGCTTAATGCGGTGGGTGATCCAGGGAGCGTCGGCCGGGTGTAGTGTTACCGTCGTCCGGAGAAAGAAGTGTCGGTCGGCTTGGCTGAAGGTTGCAAGATACTTCTCTCACATGATTTCATCTTCATCTTCACTGGTCACCTCAGTCAAGTGATGAAGAGTTACCCAACAACCAAAATGTCTCTTCCCAGAGTCAGTAAGTGGGCAATAAGTCTTGGTGTCTGCCCGCTTGTGCTGGGAGATGGTGGGGGCGGGTGACGACAACACTGACAAATGAGGACACTGTCCTAGAGGGCTTGGGTGGTAGATGGCGGTCAGCCAAGCCAGTAAAGATCAGGTCAAGAGTCTTTTGACCATGCGTGGGGAGGTGAAGAAACTGAGATAGATGTTGGTATTCTTGAAGGATGGTGGCGTCTATCTCATTGAAATCCCCACATATAACAAGCTTAGGACAAGGGCACCTCGTCCTGAGTGTGTCAAATGTGTAGGTAAAGTGTTGTATAAGTGCCTCGCTTGTGGGGGAAGAGCTGTGAGTGTCTGGCCACGTAGTAAACGATGGCGTCAGTTCAGCGGAGGCGTGATGTGGGCGAAACCTTAACCCATAACACCTCCAGCCTCTCAAGCACGTAAACTGTCAGCTGGGCTGGACGCTTTGCGACAAAAGAGTGCCACACCTGCCCAACGCTTTGATGTCCGAGGGTGGTTAAAGAGAATGCAGTCACTCAAGGTACAAATTTCAGGAGTAATCAGCCAGGCCTCTGGTGTTGCTATGACCTGACCTGGTGGCGATAGCCAGCTCCTCCATCTTGTTGGGCAGGCAGGTGACACTCGATAGCAACAAGGTCGGCAGGTTGCACCACTTCCTCCTCGGAACGTGAAAATGTTTGAAGTGTTAAATATCAGCTGGTTAGCGTCACCTCCTGTCGATGATTAATGTTTCAATTGCTTTCCCATAACTGTTCCTGTGCTTTCCTCTGGCATGAAATATATCAGCCGATTTTAACTTGTGACCAACACTGGTGTCGGGATAACTGCTGTTACCCTTCTCCAGACGACAGAGCTGTGTGCTGGTGTGGGTCAGTGTCGCGTTGGTGTTTTGACGCTACCCGACCGCAGCGCTGACCCCTGTGAACACAGGCATCGTGGAAACATTATCCGTGAGTTAGTGTTCACTGTTCACTGTAAAGTTGTCTATATCCCTCAGTATGATATCTGTTGCAGTTTGACGATCATGTGTGAAGACGCGAGTGCGTGTGAGATTACTATTTGTTACAAGGTGAGAGCGTTATACTCGTGTTGCCCCGTGTGTGTGTGTGTGTGTGTTACTTCCGGGTTACCAACAGCATACTTCTCTTGTTATAGTCCAGCATAAATGCATTAACAATAAGTTAGTATGTCAGAATATTCTATATGCAAATTTTCTTGTCATTAGGAGTAAGCAACGTACCTTTATGTGTTGGAATCACCGACTCCGTAAGACCAGATTATCTCGAAACATCATTCACTCGTAAATGACAACTTGTCCACAAATTGTGGGATATTCAACGAGATGATGTGTCTGTTTATGTCCACAAATCCCTCGGAATGTTATTGACATCGCGTTAACATTTTGGGGGGAATTAATTGAATTTCTCTCAGCATGCGGTCTTGAGCAGGAAATCCATAATCCATTTGGTAAATACCTGGCCCTCTTGTAGTTTAATACCCCACCAGAACCCGGCGTAAGTCTGTTTCCTTACGTTAGAATTTTGCCCAAATCGTTACGGACCAGAACTGAGACCTTAAACCTAGCTCGGACACTCGCTTAAAACTATACACCAGTGTCAGATGAGGTGCCAGTATCAGAACATTCCAAAGATATTATTTTCAGAGGCTTTAGAACTCATGGAGTTCTAATAATGGAATGGTTTACTTCACTGGTCGTGTCTTAGAGGCTATGGTTTTCAGTATCAGCCTACCCTAGGCGCTGGGGTGGTTC
Organism: Panulirus argus; assembly: GCA_038088735.1. NCBI lineage: Eukaryota > Metazoa > Arthropoda > Malacostraca > Decapoda > Palinuridae > Panulirus > Panulirus argus. The sequence continues at coordinate 7,797 of JAYMFT010227352.1, forward strand.
CCTCACGTATACAGCGAGACACCAAGAGCCACGCCTCAACACACACGTCTCAACCAAGGTGGTGAAGGATATATATATAAACAAATATATAGTGCGTTGTCAGTTGGGGAAGTAATGTATAAAGTTTGACAATTCTTTACGCAAGAGATATCTCCTTTTCACACTTATGACAATTAGAATGATATCTTAATCAACGAAGAAAACATTACACGCCAGACACTACGATATGGACAAGTAACAAGTAGGACAATACCCAAGACCTCTGAGTAAGAGGATTTCTACAAGTACCTTAGATTTCTAGAATCTTAGTTATCCACGTGAGTTAGCGATTATATCATACAACTCTGCGTATAGGTTCTAGGCAAGACATGTACTATCGTCAGTCTTATAATTCAGTGTCGGTAGAAGTCTATTATGACACAGATGAATTGACTGGTGATCCTGTGTGACGTGCTGTGACGGTGACGTAAGAGGGAGGCACCCAGCTGACGGCCGCCTCCAGAGACATGGACCCAGGGTGTACCTGAACTTCCTCAAGAATATAAAATAGCTTCGTGGACTGGAAGCCCTGCCAGCATACGCAGATTATGGATGGTCTGGAAATATTGCGTTAAGGGGCACCAAATCATGTCACCCAAAGCTTGAAAAAGAAAAACTGCTGCTGAGACTGGGAATAGCGGAAAAAGAGAGTGGACGAGCGATGGTGGGTACGGAAGAAATCTTAGAAGACGTCTAGTGGCTAACGCCCTCGATCAAGAACCTTACATATTTTCTCAAAAGGACTTATCGAACTGAATAAATCACCTATGGCTAATCCTGATCATGACATTTTGAAGATGGCATCAGAGCAACAGAACATGCCACTACCTGGCAGAATTTCAAGAGGGAATGTGGTAGCTACTGAGGCGAAGAACTTCCTGTCGAGGTAAGAGCGCTCCGAGAGAGTGTGTCATCTATTGAAAGTGTTGAAGAAGATTTTTCATATTCTGAGCTACGAGCTCTCCTGGAGAGTCGTTTATAAGACTCGGGAGGTAGGAAGAAATTTCAAAGATATAGACAACATTTAGTTCCTGCGACAATATCCTGGTGAATGACTGAAGCACTCTAACGTCAGGAAGATTCTGCCCGGTTCTGATGCAGGGCTGAGGACCCTATTGAAGAGAGGGAGTCATGGATTCACAAGGCACTGTATCTGAGGCTATTTTACCATGGCTTAATGAAGGTCATAAGAAAGGAAATTGTTGTACTAAGAACCTAACGTTATACGGTTAGTTTCCTTCCAAGGTACCGAAATAAAGTTGTGCCCAGCAACCTCATGGAAAGTCCTAGGCCACCAGTATGGTATCGAGTTGCAGGATTACCTCCTCATAGCCCAGTTTATCTGTCTCACTGCTAAGACATACCTCTGACTTAGTAGTAAAAGCTCGACATTCGTGAGCCTCCACAGCCACTTTGTCTGGGATTAAACATTCACATGCTTACCAGAAGCAAGAAAATATTAAAGTCTCTGGAAACTGCGTGACACTATCATTCCCAGTCACTGAACTCGCTCACTGGTGATGTGAGCAAGAGTTTCGGGGCAGGAGACATAGTGTGTCACGTCTGTCTCCAGCGAGGTCTCCTCACGGTGCCAGCTCCAGGTAATATCGACCATAATCCATCGCCGATAACGGCTCAGGTTCTCTCCATTGTCACTGGAATTAGAATCTTTCAGGTCCTAACAGCGCCTGCCCCTGGCTTCTGCAGGGACCGCACTCTTATCAAACATGACTGTAGTTCCAACGCATCCGACTTGCCAGAGGATCTACACTCGAGTGTCCCTTTATATCCTGCGGCTGTTCCTTGCTGGGGGATGCCTATGGCTACCGTCGACATGAAGGATCCTGAGTAAAGTTCTCCCGCTGTGGTGGGGGAGTGTCTCCCTCAGTCAACAGGATCACAGCTTCAAACATTCATTTTATGATCTCGTGATATATTTCAGTTTATTGATCATCCATCCAAGAAGTACTGCTGTGTTTAAAGATGTGATACAAATGTCTTCCTGTTGGTTGGCTGGTGTGTAGCGCTCCCAGACCCCCAGTGGCACTGTTGAAACTGAACTTTGTACATTAACGTCCTCCATCATATAACTTGTGGTAATATCCAACATTTGAAATAGTCTGCATTTCTTTGATTCCCTGCAATCAATGATCTTTTTTTCTTTATAACTATAGTGTTTACCTTGAAAGAATATTGATCATATGTATCAACTGAGAAATCATTTATCTAGTACCCTTTTTGTACAAACATATGTCACTGTTCCTAATATCGCCCTAAACGGCCAAAGAATACATAAAAGAAATTCTTATGTTAGATTCTAATCTTGGCTTTATTCTTTTCCGATACCACCTGGCAGATATACATGAAAAGGGAATCTGGAATCCCACTGTAACCACTAGCACGTGTGATGGTCGCGCCTTACATCCAGGTCGGGTCGTCATCACAACTCGGACAACAGACTGAGGAGTTCCTGCTGCAGCCACCCCCGTTTTCTTTTTCTCTTGCTCCCGTCGCAGGAAGACAACTTAAGGTTAACAGTGATCCTCCGGGTCAAGTTCCACCCATCCCTCATCCTCTCGAGCACGACAGTTCGACCCTTAAACGCGAGGATGCAACCCTTAGGTATAATGGCCCGACCTTCGACCTGATCCTAAAGGTCAGGTCAAAGGTCGGACCATCATAGCCTTGTGTGCTGGTAGGGATGCTCCGGCCTTTTGGCTTCTGACTGTATTCTTTTTTTTTCTCTCTCTCTCTTTCTTCACTTGGTCTATGAATAAGCTGCTGAATTCTGCCCTGTGTTTGAATTTGTAACCATAGCTGGTCGTCCCCTAATGTCTTTATTATAACCTCTAGATCATCTTTCTCCTATCGCCTCCGGTAACCGTTTAGTGTGAATTATGAGATATCTCAGATTCAGAACTGTCTGGAGAGAATTGACAGCTCTATGAAGGTTTGATATGTGCTCCCCACCCCCCATGCACTCACAGTTAGAAAAAGCAATGTTTCTCGTAAACACAAAAGCGATGATCGAACGCCGCTCATTCTGGTTGATCAGTGTTTCCACGTTTCGTTCTCTTGTTTCACAAGAGATATGAGCATGTTCATGCTGTCAGATGCATTTTAAAAGGGGCTTCTGTTTCACTCCGAGTGAGAAACAAACATGTTTTGTAATGACCTTTTTTGCGAGGCTATTAGAGCGTCAGTGAGAAGCAGGATATGTCGATTTTATTGATGTCCTCTGTACCAAGCTATGACTCTACAGGAACATTTTGGACAAATTTTCAGTAATCTTTTCTTTTCTTAACAAATCAGTTAATTGTGGGTACCTTTATATTTTCTGTGTACAAATGGCGAGATAACTTCTTGGCCACGAGTGTAATGCGAATCTTGCTCATTCACGAGCCTCATCTCACGACTGTCTTCGATAATCCAGTAAAGTGTTTTCCCTCTGTGTGGCTAGTTGCACTGGTACTTTAGGGTCTTCGATTTGGGACACAGTCCGAAGCATCATATTCAGCTCCTGACGTATGTCTACATGTGAATCAATACTTCTCTGCTCTGAGTTCCTTAATCTAATGTTTTGGGTTACTGATTGATTGTTTTATGTAGAACAGTGAACCAGGTATGGGTGCTCTATTGGGTTATAGACTGAATTTGATTCATTCTTCACCTATTCCTCATTTCTTATCCTGGTGCAATTTATCTCCCTGCTGTATCTATCAAGTGCAGCCGGACTTGTGTTTGCTCTCTCTCTCTTCCTCAATGATTCCTCGAGTTCATTTACTTTGCTACGTATCCTATCAAACCTTTAATTGAAATTTCCCCCGGTCTCACTTTCGCTATACCTTACTGTTGGTAGAAACACCTCTATGTCCTGCTTGAACTTTTCACAAATATAATATCGTTTTGCCCTGTATCCAGATCCTACAATACGGTCTCCTAGTCTGTGTCCCTTAAGCATGTGCTCCAGCCTTCGTGGTTTCTTTCCTTAAAATGTACACACGTTTGTGGATGACTTTCTGTCTCAAACTAAATTTTCTTTCACAGGAAATATTGTGTTTACTGAGTGTAAAAACTAAGTCCTGCGTTGATGGTACATCCGCTGGTGGCTTTAAACACATGTTAGTAAACAAGTTCTCTTGAAAACAATCAAGAAACCTGAACCTCCACGTGTCCTCACCAACTCGCGCCATGTAAGGTGTCCCATTCTATTTCTCTGTAGCTGGAGTTCACTACAAAGAGAACTTTGTCACCGCACAGCGTGGCTACCCTCGTCGCTTTCCTTACCATCCGGACTGTCTCTTCATTAATTTTATCAAGTAGATGACCAGGATCCACTGGTGTTCGAAGGGGACTGTACACCAATATGGTTATTCAGATATCTTTAGTCGAATTCGGTCTCTTAGAGTTTGAACAGGTTAAAAGGTTCGCTGTTTGCTATTATCTAATGAAATTTTATGGCTTCTTTTTCCAATTGAGTTATTCCTCCCCTCCTCAACCCTTTCTCTCTTCCCTTGTTATTGCATATATCCCAGCATGAAAACCACATCTCATCTCACATCCATACTGATGGGGTCCGTTTACTCTCGCTCACTCGATCCTTATATCAAGCTCCTTTCCATTACCCCATAAAACCAACGATGCTTAACATAAATGATACATACATGATCGTTAGCAACGGACCCTCGTTTGTTCTAAAATCCCGTGTTACATTGTGCTATAATCGATCTCTTGTTCCCGATTTATTTTCAGTTGTTTTGTCCTGTATATTTTCTCTCTGAACATTTCCAGTATATTCCATGTCACGTCCTGTCCTGTCCCGTCCCTCGAGTAACTATTTGTAAAATACTTTTGGTACGGAATATGGAGGGGTTCCACACTCGTGGGGCCAGTGCTCGAATTGTAAAGCTCATACAAGGGATATTGTGGCGAGGTTGGGTTAGGCAGGGGATTTAGGGGTGTCCCCTCACCTGTGAAAACTATCAAAACAGTAATAATGTAAGTGTATAATGCTAAATACGTTCTGGTGGAGTGTGAGGGAAAGACATTGAACAAAATCCTTAGCTTGGTCATTTTTAGGGTGAGGCTAAAGTGCATTTCATCTAGTTAAAAAGAGAATGATTATTCCGGGTTAACAGGGGAGGCCATCAGTTGATTAAGACATGGGGTATGATAATTTGATAGTGTTTAACAAGGGGGAAGCAATCATTCTCAGTTCGAGCAGTGTGTGGGACCCCATCTTCTATACGTTCTCTCTCTGCTACCATAAAAACTTCCGAACTTACGCATGATGTTCACGTTCATAGTTTCATCATTCGGTTTAGTATATTCCAATATTATTCTTTTTATACAAAAGTACTTCTTGACATCTTTTCTAACAAAAGTCTTCCTTAATTTCATGTAAGGGCCTTCGGTTATTCTGTCTTTATATCCCTCGAGGAACTGTTTATTACTGACGCTGTTTAAAATTGAAAAAGACTGTGGTCAAGTCACCCCTCACTCTTCTCTCATTCATGGCGAACGTATTTCTTGGCGCTCAAATTCTCACTGTAACTCAGCAATCATAATTCTGACTCTTTCCATTTTTTGCTCCTGCTTTCCTCTGGTTACATTCGTTTTGAAAGTAATATCTGCTGAAGTGATCTTGATATGTCCTTTACTTATCTTTCTCTGTTTCTTTTTTAACTTCTCTTCTTATCTGATCCCTCTTTTCATGATCACTGATTTGACTCATCAATTTTCTCCTTCCAACTGTTGTAATTCATGTTCCTGATTCTCTGTAATTTTCAGTAAGGTCCCCAGCCTTGTGGTTTTAGATGATTCATCCTTTATTTTTTCTCTGGGATTTCCTCCATTCACTGGGAGACCCACATAATGCCTTTCATCCAGCCTCCTCCCACATGATCTAGTCATAACTGGATGGTCGTGGTAAAATACCTTGCCTGACTCCATTCCTGGCTTAAAATTCTTGCTTAGCTTGGTTCTGGGCTCATACTACAATATCTCGCCGTTTGGGGGGTTAGGTCTATTGGTGAGGGATGTCCCCATCCAAAAATGTTGATAATGTCCCTGTTTACTTATGTAAACTTCCACACGATCAAACTCAAAACACAAATAAAAAACGAATGAAAAATCTATCCAGACATTTTGAAGATGTCAGGCAGGCATATCACTCAGCAGAACTGTCATCAACTGATAACTTTCTTTTTCATTCACCTTTACACACCTGCGTGGATTTTCTAATTCAAAAATTTCTTTGTTCACTTAATCTCGGCTATCATCTGTATTTCCTGGTTAGATTCTTCACAAAACTGATCACCGAAAAATTTCAATTTGAACCGAATTCTCTCCCACCCTGCAATCTTATTATTCCTCACTTTGCCACACTGAATTGAGGCATTTGTGAAATACTGCATTCAGGGACCCCTTTAGAGCCTCCATCCACCCTTCCCTTCCCCGTACAGTAATCCTGAAGAGGCTGTAGTGCATCTGAATGATGGCCGATGGAGGAGCGTGGCTACTGTCTGCTGCTGCTGATACTACTGCGTGTGCGTGTGTGCGCCTTTGTGAGTGAGTGTGTGCGTGTGCGTGTGAAAGTGTGTCGTAGGTAGGGCGGGTGTGTGCGGTGCGTGAGTTTTCGGGGGTATGGGAAGAAGGCAGCAACACCTCCCATCGGAAGACCTCCAACTGGTTCATCATTTTCCGCTAGAGATGTCCAGGTCAAACAGTACAGGGACTTTTGAGAGAGTGCATAACGTAGTTTATCTGGCAACACTTTCGGCATTTTTCAACTCACCTTTCTGACCAGCATGACAGCAATAATGACAAAAATGCAAAATTGTATTTAGAATCTAAATAACTTTAGATAAATTTTTTAAAATATAAGTCACAGCAAAAAGAGGTGTAAAACGATATGAATTTTATGTGCAAAAGGGCAAAATAGATAGACGTAACCAGAAGTTTACACTTAAAGCAATGTTAGTTCACTTTCCCCCTTCTATATGTATCATTTTGGTTTTTGCTCCCTTGAGCGGGCTGCTTGTGTGCCCCCACACAATACTCGGCAAACAGCTGCCTCACATGATTATTGTGTGGCCATCGGCAACTCATGGGTGGGCCGTTTTGATATCTGCTTCTTTCCCTACACGTCGAAGCTTTGGAACTCTCTACCTTATCATGTCTTTCCCAATAACTATGACCTGGCACAATTCAAGGAATATTTTTCATCTGGTCAAAAATTCGCAAATATTTTCTTTTGTCTTTTTTTTTCTTTCATAATTCACTCTATATTTCAATTAAGGCCTGGCCTTGATGTGGACTTTTTCCGTGACTGGGGGCCTCCAACGTAAAAGAAAAAAAAAAGGGGGGTTACGACTGATACTGAATATCAGACCAAAACACTTACGACAGATAGTGAATCTCAGGAAAAAAAAAAAAGAAAACATGACAAAGTAAATTTCCGACCAAAATTCTTACGGCAGATTGTTAATCTCATACCAAAATACTTGGTTGAACATAACAGGGAATAAAAGGGTAAAGGGGAAGATAATATGTATTAAAGGAATCACGTGGAAAGGAAAAGATAAGCCATTAGTAATAATGTGGAAGATAAGGAGTGGAAAAGATACAATTAGTAAGGTGAAGGATAAAGATCATAAAATCAAAGGTAAATTAGGACGAAAAAGTAGGTTGATATCATTCAACAACTGTAATGACCGGAAGTAAATGGGTAAGAAAGGACCTCGAGGGAAGGCCCGTGGAGGAGGAGACCCGGGGAACTGGCGATGGAGAAGATGGGACAGGAAGAGGGAGAGGAGGCCAGGCTGGGGGAACCTGATGATTGAGGGAGGATGGGACAGAAGGTGAGGAGGCCAGCCAGGCTGGGGGGAACATGGGTCGGTCCGAGTGAGGGCAACACCTACCCTCTCGTGTGACGTCAAGTGACTCGCCATAATCCCTCCATTACGTCATGGCTGACCACCCCAGTTCGATACCTTTCCCCGTTCACAACATGTCACGCCTCCATAACTCACCAGCCTCATTTGTTTCTCCCCTCCTCACATAGACATACTTCGCCAGAACCTATGCCTTTGCACGGGCTGAGCCCCGTCAACCAATTCGTTCAGTATCTCGAGGACAAGAAAGTTACATAACAGAAGAAAATCTTGTCATCTATTCACTAAAAATCATCTGACAGAGGCTCACTTCCCCCAGGTGGCCGTCGGTAAAACGACTTAAAACGTTCCAACAACACGGCCGGCCGCCGGAAACAAGAGCTGAGTAAATCAGCTTTCTCAGTTTATTCAGCGACGAGAGGGAGGGAGGGAGGAAGGGAACGAGAGGCTTATTCAGGCCGACCTGGGATCAGCAGATTCTTTCTTCTGTTCTTAGGTGATTGAGGACGAGGTGGGGTCAGGACAAGAAAAAGAAGACGAAGAAGAAGGGAGGAGGAGGTGTGGTGAGAATGCCACCAGGTCAGTGTGTCGTTTCTCACAGGTTAGGTTAGGTTAGGTTAGGTTAGGTTAGGTTATACCGCCACATATACACAGGGCGGTGGTAAAACCACGCTTACAGAGATGTGTCTATCATATGTAACTTGTACAGGCGAAGTCCTTTGAGAAGAAAGCATTACCGGTGGAAGTTTTACCTGAATAAGAGCGAGTGAATTCTGAAGCTAACATCATTAACTTCGGATTCCTTGACGCTGACGTGTGAAGACCCTAAAGGAAGCATTTTCGTACAATTACGGCTCTTATATTCTGGAATGAAATGCTTGTTAATGTCAGATGTAAATATGCTGATGCTAATGCTTAGTACGTCAAGGCCGCATTAACAATACTTGCTGGCTGGTCACTAGTATCTCAACACTGAGGCGCGTGTTCAACCATTGTCGAACCTCACCAGGTCCCTCCTAGACACAACCACCTCTACACCGCATAAATCCGAACCAGCCAACCGAACCTGATCATCACATCTCGTACAGAACGTGTTATATGAAGCAAAATTATTCCTGTGGGATCATCAATTCTGGACTTACTTTACTACAGAAAGCAGTATAGTAGTAGTTTCGGTAAGATAAACTTTCCCGCGAAATGTCTTGCTTCGAGGCTGAGGAAGTCGCCCGGAAACTCGTGTTTTGTACAAACACAGGGCTCAGTGCCCCTGATGCGTCTGTCTCCCTTTATATCTCGCCGGTGTTCCCTAGTCTTGTTGACATACCACTTCACTCATCACCAGCTGCCCCGTCAACATTTCTCTCCAAGCTCTTACCAGTTTCCTCACACGTGTAGAGCCCAGCCTCCGCCCCCCCCCCCCTCACCTTAATTGAAACATCAAGCCTCCTCCCTCCTCCCCACCTCCCTTGCTTTAGATCCTCCCTTCCTTTCCGTCCCTCGCAAAAGGCTCCTTGTCACCTTCATTTCTCACCAGGGGTCGCCTTGGTGCCGCGTCTCGCGCCCGCTCTGCTACCCGTCAACACCACCACCTCTCGTTGTCATGATAATGTGCCATCCCGCCCTCTCCCACTCTGTCCCCCTCCGCCATCTTGCTCACCTGTCGCCATCCTGAACCTCACGTTTTTTTTGTTTTTTTTTTCCCGGCCTCCCTGTCTTCTTGCCCATCCATCACCATCCTTTTCCCTGCCATTCTGCCCTCTTAGCACCTCGCCCTAAACCATCACCGTACCACCCTGTTCCCCTATCACCCACCCAACCGTCGGTGCCCGTTACAAACCTACTCTCTTGCCACTCTGGCCCCCCTATGGCCCGCCCGACCCAGCCATCATCCCTCTGTCCCTGACCATCCCGTCGAGCTCGCGCCAATCTACTCCCCCATCATCCATCCTTCCCTCCCTCCCATCGCCAACCCTCACCTGTCACCGACGTCCATTACATAATACGAGATCGATCGTGGGATGAAGGGTCCTTACCTGTCGTCAACATCTTGCTGGAGGACCCCCACATTGTTGGCTCCTCCGCCAGCCTCTCACCGCAACGCTCCCGCCTCTCACTCTAGCCTCTCCTCTCCTCTCCTCTCCTCTCTCTCTCCTCCTCTTTGATTCTATCAGCGCTCTTAATCTCCTCTTGTTTGCTTGTGTCGAGGCCAGGACGATCCTTTGTCTCTCTTGCTGGTAATGTGGCTATTGTTCTCCGTGTGACCTTCCTCCGTGTTATGTGTTTAAACGCATCACTAAGCACCGCGCGTGTCCCGTTGACATTTATTATTGACATAAGTCGTCTGTTTGAGCTTATCAGCAACTTCAGTGTTCTGTGTTAACGCATCTGACGCATGACTCTTCTATTTCAGCGCTTCAGCAGAACGAGTCTCTTCCTTGAAGGAATCAGTGTCAGTGTCCTATTTAAACGCGTCAGTGAGATGATTTTTTTTTTTTTTGTATATCCTCTCTCTCTCTCTGACTCTCTCTCTCTCTCTCTCTCCCTGTATCCTTCCCATTCTCTTCTCTTACCAATTCTAATCCTTATTAGGTATTATCTTCCTATTTCGTATCTATTTCCTGTCCTCTCTCCTCCAATTTATTTCCCCCTTGTTTGTCTGTCGTGTACCTTCGAATTGCTGCTCCTCCTCCTTCTCCTGGTTCCCCCTCTCTCTCCCTTACCATTCCCTGAGAGGCCTTCACTCATCACGTACCAACTTCTCTACTACCAACAGCCTTACAGTCCTCATCAGGTCACTGTCCTTACAGTCCTGACTATATCACTTTCTCATCAACCGTCACAGTCGGTCACTTCCCGTACAACTTGTGAGTACCGTCTTGCACCTACCAGTCCACATGGGGCACCTCTCTCTGGCGGGACCACATCTCGTCAGATATTCCAAGACTCTCTCAGTGAGGCTACGCAGTACTTTGCGTTCTTGAATGGGAATATTCCTGCTAAATTATTCTCTTCTTAGTATTACGCTATACCAATACGTTACCTTACCAGTATATTCGGAGAGTGAGCGCATAAGAATCGATACGAACACATCCAGCATGGTTGGTTATCCTGTGAAAACCTTCATGTGTTATCATCTCAATATTTTACTATTACAATGCTCGCTTCTGGCTAATGGTTACTGTTCTCAGCATCGTCTGCAACATACTGACAAAAAGTTTTATGGAAAAATAGTACTTGCTTGAAAGCGTTCAAGATATCAAATATGTGAACTATCATGACCCGTGAACCCATACGACAAAAGCATTTTTTTTTTTTTGTGAAACCATCGATCCATCTCGCTACCAATCAGTGCTTTGAATCGCCTTTCGAACCTGTATCATCTCTGAAGGCTGGCAGACCCAGATGGCTTTCGAGAAGCGAAATCTTTAAAATATTGCACGAAAAAAAGAAAATCAAGGTAGAGAAAAAAAATTAAAAAATAAGAGTCTCCTCTGGTGATTGGCTCGCGTTCTATAAATAAAACCGGGAGTGTTTGACCTATATAATGAAACGCGTCGGTGTGCTAGTCTCCATGAAGCGCTCCAGTCAAACCTTTGAAGCAGCGGCACTTAAACTGTGTAATTTTTGCTTCGTATTTCAAAACAGAATTACTGGTATGAAATACGGAATGCGACAGGATACGTAGAGTCAGGAAATGAAAAGAATTAAAGCAGGAGTATCTGTACAGTAACAATGGCATCTTATCTTACTGTGGAAAATCGTGCATTGCCAGAAAGTGCTTATAAACCCTCAGCCGTTTGGTACCCAGAGCAACCGGTTCCATGCCTAGAACAGCCGGCGCCGTGCCTAGAACAGCCATCATTTTACTCAGAACAGCCTGTTCTGTACCTAGAGCAGCCGGCACCGAGCGTCCAACAGCCATCGCTTTACTCAGAACCGCCGGTTCTGTGACTAGAACAGCCGGCATCGCCCTTAAAACTGCCGGTCTCGCATCTGAAAAAAAAATGACACTATACCTAGGGTAACCAACACCCTCTCCAGAACAAACGGCATCTTATCTCTAACAACGGGCACTGGATCTAGAACAACTGACACCTTATCTAGAACAGCCGGCAACATACCTAGAACAACCTGAACCGTACCTAAGAATAACTGGCGCCGTACTTTGAACAACCGACACCATATCTAGTACAACAGGCACCAGACCTAACATAACAGGCAAGGAAGAACACCCAGCACCGCGTCTTGCAAAGCCCGCTGTGCGTCCGAAACAAGGGCGACCGATAAACCCGGCTTCCTGAATGCATCGGGAGAGGTTCATTACTTTTATACTGGAACGGCTTCACTGGCTCTCGAAGCACAGGCTTTTGATGCATTCACAGCACCTGCCTCCGTGTTCTCGAAAGAAATACTTGAAAGCACGGGAGGCGAATGCGTCACATAGTGCTTTCGAAACAAACGCCTCATTAATTCTCGAAGACAAATGCTTCAGTACTATGAACACGAATCTCTTCAACGTTCTCGAAGCAAAAAGGAGAGAGAGAAAAAATATTCTTCCAACACAGTTTAAGAAACGATTTAACGTCTACCGTTTACGGCTTCTCTCTCGACTCGAGCTGTCGAGGGATTTATCACACATTCAGAAGTCTTTACTTGGCGTTGCAAGTCCTACTCCACAAGGAGCATCAAGGGCCACCCTCCCTCCCTCCTTGACTTCCGTGATCACAATCTCCTGCCGCCTCTGGCGTCATCCAACACTCCTCCACACGCTAAACCTGTCCCAAATCCTACCCACGTCAGGCGTTTTGAACCCTCGAGGACCACGGCTTTCCACAGTCTGCTGGCGCGATGGTCTGTTGAACAACTACCAGTCCAGTGCAAACAACCAGTCTAATGTAGGGTAACTGGCAGCGAAGGTTGGTAAAGTGCAACTTATTTATGCTTTCTCTGTTCAGCACTATCTTGGAAAAATACAAGAAATAAAAGCAAATGATAATGATATTGATAGTAATAAAATAAAGATGATGGACCCTTAATCAGTGGTGGCTTGTACAAAAGAAGATATTTGTCAATTTTTTTACGTTGTTTAGTTAAAGGTTCCATGCACATATTGTTCGATTGTCTTGAAATGTTGAGATGTAAGATAAACGTTTATATGGGATTGTTTTTAGATCTTTTGATGTTTAAGTGACAAGCGAGTCCTGTGGTAAAGCTGGCAAAGAGAAGATGGGAACAACAAGTGTTCTTATAACTCACTATTGTACACAGCTGACCCCTTCTCTAACATATGTTGTTGGTTTCCGTCCTCTAGCGCAGCTGCGCCGAAACCGCGGGCCAGCTTGTAAAGCCGGTAATAATAACAGTCCGTTCTAAGCAGTTTCCGAAGGAGTTCACATCATTTAGAGCATAATCTGAAGACTACCGATCGGAAAGAGGAGAAACGGGGAAACACCCGATCGATTGGCTGAGCCTGACGAGCAGGGAGCCACAGGGCCAAGCTCCAGGTCTCATGTATCATTTTGTTCTGGAAACCTCACAAACTCTTGGCAAGTCTCATAGAAAATTCTCAAATTACTGAGTAATTTCGATGAAGTATTTAACAATAATTTCCTCCCTTTAGCAAGATATACAATGACTAGAAGTGATAGTAGAAAGTTAAAAGATAATGGTATGTAATATGACCGTGGTCAAAAAAAAAAAAAAAATTACTCCGAAATCAAGGTGTAAAACGTTAGATGACTAGCATTACATAATGTTGAGGGACAGGCCCTCGGATCGCTACAACAAAGCTGACCTAATACTTTAGCTGGACAGAATAATCATCCATGAATAAGAACCTCGTGATGAACTGGTTCAAGAATGCCAACCTATGATGCACGTATCGCAATTTCATTCTTCCCTCTTTACTGAGAAGAGGCAAAAGTCCTTCATTCCCAGGGGCATCCGGCGGCTGTAACGACATCAGGATGACTTCCACAGATCCTTTCCCATGAAACTCCATGTTTGTTTATCATCTCTAGACTGCCTAACGCTCCTTCGTAGCTATTTGCCTGCCGGCTGAGGTTCCGGAGGGAGTGTTAGGTTGGGGAGCGTCTCTGCTGTCTCCATGCATAGTGTTGAATGGGGAGGGTGTGTTCTGGTCCATTATCCTGTTTCCAGCTATTTCGGTGGCAAGAAAGAGCCTATTGCTTTATTGCCCTATTTCCATTGATAGTGATGGGTGGGGAGAACCTTACTTAGTTTCTGTCCCGTCTCCATCTACAGCGGTGGGTGGGGAACGCCTGCTAATCTGTTTTCTTGTCTCGATCTCTATGTAAGTGGGTGGAGAGGCGCCTTCTCCTTTACTATCTTGTCTCCATCTATAGCGGTGGGTCCGGAGTAGCCTTCTGCTCTACTCTCGCGTCTCCATCTATAACGGTGGATGGAGAGGAGCCATTCTCCTCTACTATCTTGTCTCCATCTATAATTCTTCAGCATAATACCACGTCATCTCTGCCAAACATCGTACGCATTAATAATGACGTAATTTTCAGGGGCTACGTTCACTGTGTATGACGAGTGAGAGCGGTACGCTACTTCTACCGGGTAGAGTATGGCGGGCCACAGCTGTGTTTGATGTGGATTTTATTGGGAAAGTGTTGAGCATCGGGTGGGTAGCAGCCAGGGATGCTGTCATTGCTGCTCGAGGCCCTAACCTTCCTCTCCCCCTTCATCACTTCTTGAAGACAAAATAAAATGTAAAACGGCAAGTTCAGAGCCGGGGTGAAGCGGCGACCTCACAAGGATTAAACCTTATCGGCCGATGGCGGTAGACTCGTATATATTTCGGGTTCCTTAACTTTCATGTAGTCAGCAGGTGCGACACTCATGACCACGCTGACTCTAGACGTCAGGCCCCAGTCCCCGAGCTGAGTGCAACCCGCGTCTGAGTACAGCAGAGTCCAGACTAGACGGACCCGAGTCCCGATAACCCCTGGCACTGGGTTATGGTCAGTCGAGGCTGACAGTGTCACAGCGAGTGGTAGGGCAAACACTAGGTGCAGCCCAATTCAAGGCAGTTCAGTACACCTGATGGAGAGGTCAGACAGCGGCAGGATACGGCTCAGTACATTGATGCTAAGAACTGGTGGAAATCCTCGTCACTTTTCACCAAATCCTAACCGGCTATGCCCTCGAGCAGCACACTTGACAAACATGGCAACAGTTGTGCATCGTGTGGATACAGATTCCACGAAGTATCTACTAAAAGATATTTGACGACAACAGGCTTTTGGACACACAGTGTTTAAATTTTGCAAGGAGAGGCCTGGGCTCTGTGTTACGGATCAAACAGCAACCAGTAACAAAGGCCGTAAAGGATAACTCCCACACGAGAATGGTTCAGGTTTACAACGGTCAAGTTTTTTTGCAAACTCTGTTTCATGTTTCACTAGCCCAGTGAGTGCGAGGGACGCTTTACGCACAGACGTGTGTCATAAACCATTTGAATATCTTCCTATCAAGCCAGCCGGGTTTATCAAGCACCCACATTACAGAACCACCTAACGACTTTCAGATATCCCACAATGCTATGGTAGAATATAAATAACGTCTTTTGTTACACGCTATATACGGTAAAGTCGTGTTCTGCTGCTGCTGCTTTTTTTTTTCTCGAAAATGCTTGACCTTTTTAAAATGCCAACATATTTCTTTCTTCTTAATTAAGGAAAGGAGAGAGAGCGGCCGCCTGGGAAGCACGAGTCGTGTAAGGTACCTGGCTCCAACCTAGCCCTCTGGGTCAGACATCAGCTCCTGGTCACCCTACGTTACACACTCTATCTCTCTATCCATCCATTCGCCTCTTTGTACTTTCGTTCATGTCCACGTACTCCCCAGTTAGACCCAGATGGTCGTGATCCTCCTCATGCAACTCTGTAATTACGACCGACAAACCCGAGCCAGACACCGAGTTCCCCCGAACAATAAACGCCTCGAATGAAAAACGTGTTTCCGGAAAAAACGACAAATAATACTACACACCACCGCCAAGGTCTTCCGCACGCCCAGTGTTTAACATTTGCTTTACTCCCACTTCATTTATATCAATGAAAATAACATTAATTGTAACAATAACGATAATAATAATAATAATAATGGTAATAATAATAATAATGATATACATACGAGGTAGAATTTTGAAAGAAGATTGCTGTCACTTTACGCTGATGCACTGGAACCTGCTTTGTGCCTTTGTCTGGGTTATACATTTAAACTTTAAATCTGGATGAGCTCAACAAATAAGCAAACTCATTCTGTAATTTCTAGATATCAGGCTCTGTAAGACAGGCGTTGTGTATTGAAGGCCTGGCCTCGACAAGGACTCTTGTTCGTAAATGGAGCATCTGACGTACTAAGATATGTATATATCAAAAGTCCATGAGTCAGTGCTAAGTTCCATTTAACAAAACGTTATTATCAGATTTGTAATGCAGATACGCTTCATTGTAACTGTTCTCGCTGCAGTTAGAGCTCTAGTTCGGCCCTTAACAGCATCGGGTACTGGTGTGGTCTCCAGGTGTGGCACCTTAACATCACGTACCAGTAGGGTCACTACATATGGCTCTCAAAGTCAGATACTAGTGTGGTCTTTAGGTGCGACCCTTAATGTCAGGCACTTGTGAGGGTCTCTAAGTGTGGCTCTCAAGGTCAGCTGGTTGGTGCGGTCTCTAGCACACGCTTTAAACTCAAGAAGTTTCAAAAGAATACATCGTCATACAAGGCGGTGAGGTGGGGTGGAATGAGCGCTTTCTGGTTATGTTCTCTCCTGTCGGTCGTTTCACCACCTCCCAGACATAGGATGGGGTCAGGTTATCACGAGGGTAAAACAACATGGTCTAGCAGCTAGACTGCACTCAGCCTACGTGCTGACGAACCTTTGATGTACGTGAAATATGTGCTAGATCTTTTAAACGTAAGCAAAGATAAGGCTATGGGAGGATAAATCTAGGCCAGTCCTTGTACGAGACCCACTGTCAGATCCTAACACTTTACACTATAAACACGTGAGACGGAGTTTACACCGCCCACTGTCTATACCCAAGTACAGGTACCACGTGCTCCCATCCCGCCACCCTCACTCCTTCAGCGCTAGGACACACGCCTCCAATCTGGGCCACAAAGAAATACCTTCCCAATATGTAAGCCGATCCTGTAGGTTATTCGATCATAAATCGAGAGGAGCGTCTCATAGCGATGTGCCTCTGACTATAGGGTGTAATAATGTATGTATATACATATATATATATATATATATATATATATATATA
>JAYMFT010227353.1:0-11252 GCA_038088735.1 Panulirus argus
GAGAGAGAGAGAGAGAGAGAGAGAGAGAGAGAGAGAGAGAGAGAGAAAAGCAAAGATTATGGTCAGAAGTCGAAAAATAAGACACGTCAACTTAGGCAAGAGGACAGAATAGTCCCCACAGTGCCGGAGTGAACTCAGGAATGTTGAATGATGAAAATGTCGGAGTGAAAGTTATGTACACCAATGCAGATGGACTCGAAGTTAATAGTAAAGAGCTGGAATACAAGGGTTTTACTAGGCAAAATGGACCTGATATACTAGACTTGAGGAGACAAAGCTTACCAGACCTGATATACTAGACTTGAAGAGACAAAGCTTACTAAAGAGATAGAATCGCATGCTCTGTCTAGATGTATACATGATGTAGCGGTTAGCGCTCCTGAGTGAGACGCATTCACGGGCAGCCCAGGGTCGAGCGCATGGGTTCGAATCCTGATAATGGCAGTCGGTCCACAGTCAACCCAGTTCTTCATCCACCCGTAAGGGGCTGGTCCATAAAATGGGAGCCTGGCTCAGGCTAGGGTATGTATACAGAGCGTTAATGGGGTGTCCTTGATTAGGGCATCAGCTGCCCGTGCCGTCTCAGCTATCATAAAAAAGGGAGTACAAAAGAAAACAGAGGAGAAAGAAGACTGGCTCTCTTGGAAGCAACAAACTTAAATCCTAAGAAATACCGAAAGATGGCCCGTCAAATAATGCAGAATGGGAAACGTATCTGCATGAAAAAAGCGCACAGTGGTGTTGACAATACATAGTTCTCCAAAGAATTCTAACGGACCAAACGTACATATGATGATTATAATGATGAAACAGTCAGGATGGCGCATGATGCAGTATAATATTGTACTTCTTGAATATGGTTGATTTCAGTTATACAGAAGCAGACTACGGGACATTCGATTCTTACTGAGCTGAAAAGTCATTTAGAAACAAGTCCTTTAGGCAAATACAGGAAAATTTCCTATACCAGCAGGTACGTGACCACACTTGGATGAATGCGACAGATACACAATAACTACTCGATCGCATCTTCACGTGCAGTAACTTGGGAATTGGGAATATCACATGTGGTACACTACCTGGGAAGAAGTGATCATGTAATATTTTAGTCTGATTACGTGGTACATGAGGACGCAAAAAGAGCAAAGATGAAACCAGACTCAAAGGAGAAGATATAGTTGTGGAAACTGACCAGATTTCAATAATTTCTATGTTAAATAAACTGAGAAATAGAGTTCAGTGGCCAGGAACTAGCGCACTATTGTGGAAGGGTTCTGTTATATTTACAATGATGGAGTAGGAACATGGATACCTCTAGTCTCAGTCATAAAAGGAAGGTTGAGAAAGAGAGAGGAGCGGTTCAATATTAGATGTCAAAAAGCGAGGGAACTTCGCGATCTGCTGTAGATAAGGTATACGCAGCACTCCAGTAAGTCAATACTTATAAGATATGAGAGACCAAGAAACGAGTATAGCTGGATAAAAAAAAAAAAGAATAAATAAATAAATAAATAAATAAATAAATAAAAAAAAGAACAAAGAAACTGAAGAAAAGGAAAATAATGTGAACGAGGCAAGGGATACTCCAAAACTTTTCCATGAATTCATCAAGAATAAAACTGTCAGTTAGAGAGCAGCTAATCAGGATGATAGACTCACAGGAAAGAGTGACAGATGATGATGCAAGTACGTCTGAGGGACTGAGTGAGTTCAAAAGCGTTTTTATACTGGAGGATATCATAGTCCCAACAACAGCCACATGGAACGGGCAGGATGTATTTGAAAGTCTTCAAGTATCTAAACAACACATAAATAGAATACCAAAGGGCCTGGGCCCATCTAAGGTTCTGTTGAAACTTTTCCGGTCGTGCTGAAGATGTGCGCTGATGCAACAGACAGTCCACATGAAGTGTTGTTCAGGATGTCACTGAAAGAAGGTAAGGCGCCAACGAAATGGAAGAGGGCAAATATCATACATAATCTATAAGAAAGGAGATCTCGAGGAGACGCTTACTACAGACAAGTTGCCCCAACGAGTGTGGTCTATAAGGTACCGAAGATAAGCTGAGAACAAAATGGATGACTCTGCAGCAGAGAAACTAGCCAAGAAAGCATGCATAAAAAAGCTCTTAGATTTCTGCGAGAGAGTGAATTCTATCTTGGATAAGACAGAAGGCTGAGCGGATTGTAACTGAATTGCCAGAAGGCATCGGACAATGTTTCACATAGGAGACTGGTAAAGAAGCTAAACCTTCCGGCAGTACACAGTATCTTAGTGAAAGTATGCATGTCAGGGGAGTCGTCTCAAAATCGGTTGAGGTCATCGGTGGCGTGCCGTAAGGTTCTGTCCTGGAACAACTGTTCTTCTTGATCATTATGAATGACTTTCCAAATGGATTGGACTCCTACCTAAAGCTGTTTGGTCATGAGGGAAGCAAAACTCGAGGGTTATTGCACCACTTACACGAGGTCCCAGGCAGTCTCCAAAATTGGTCCGATGTATTCCAGGTCAAAGGCAAAATAATAAAGATGGGACATAGTGAAAGATGGCACTAAGTTGCAAGTCTGTTTGTGGGACGGATTTCGGAGTCGATCGACTTCGTCCCTACCTTGTCGACAGTCTCCCATTAGGGGAACAGTAAAGGAGACAAACTGTCTGCTGTGAAACGTAAGAATAGTTTTGAAGTATATGGATCAGGAAATACTCAGCAAACTCATCACACCCTACATTAAGTCAAGACTAAACTAAGCAGCTAAAGTTTTGTCACTACAATCAAAGAAGCAGAAAGGACTAACTGAGAAGGCTTAGAGGAGGGCAACAAAGACAGTACCTGTTTCAAGAGCTGAGTTACAGGGAAAGGTTAGAGACCTTAAACTGGTCCACCATAGAAGAAAGCAGAGTGAGGGTGACCAGATCAAAGCCTATGAATTTCACAGCAGCTCGTTGTATGGGCTCATTTACTAGCCATTCATACTGAACCATCATCAGACCAGTCTATCAAGCCCGACTATCGCATCACGTTATATATCTCATAGGACGAAGGCAATGGACCAGTCTATCTCCCCAACTGCAACGACTGAATGCTCAGCAGTTGCATCAATCGACCAACTGGTCAGATCAGCCGGTAATAACATCATGCTATCAGAAGCCGGCTAAGACATATCTGGACCTCCTTCATCACAGTAACTGAGTAGACTTACTATGGGACATGGATTTGGCTTTTTACACAGACGAGTATCATAACAGTCTGTACGACTGGCCTGTCTGACCACTCCAACAGACTTTTTTGTCAAGGCGATTCAGTCAGACTATCAGATCAGACCACATGACTGTACCGTCATCCCAACTCAGTCAGTCAACCCATCCGACTCCAACCCCTTTGACCATAGCAGCTTACCTCATTACTTAGTGTTTACCAGTGTCCTTACAAGAAAGAGAAGGACTCATCTAAATCCAGTAACCTGACAAAAACTCCCTGGGTGTCCTTGCCTACAAAAACACTCTGGCAAACACTCTTTGGGTGTTCCTACCATACAAGGACTCCTGGAAGTCCTATTACCCTGGCAAACTCATCAAGTCCTATTATATCGGTAAACATTCTCCAGGAGGGCGGCAGCGTCATCACCCAGGACGCTCATACGACTAGCGACCCGCGTCCTGGGGCCAGGAGCAGCAGACGATGGGCAGGAGATGGGAGTTGAGAGAGAGGGACGGGGGTGAGATTGGAAAAATTCAGAAACCTTAGAGAGAGTTATGGGGGAGGGAGAGAAACCAATGGGAGAGTCATGCAGGAGAAGAGAGAGATACTTGAGCAGGACAAATAGGGGGACTGAAGCAAAGGCAAGAGAGCTGAGCAGAAAGCAGTAAGAAGGGAAGGGGAACCTTCTTGCATAGGACTTGATGTTACTAGAACTGCAGGACTGGACAGACAGACGAGGGAAACATTGAATTACACACACACACACACACACACACTGAAGATATAGTTAATGCAGACAACATGCATGAATCTAATCAGGCGTATGATGGTAAAGACTGTTCAAGAGATGGGGTTCCATGTGAGTTAATCTCCCTCCCCGTACACAACAAATCGGTAATTACACACTCATCAGTCTCGTATCGTAAGATACGCACGATATTATTTCCAGTCGACTGGAAGCTTCAGACTCCAGCACTGGTGCTGGGTACCGGCTGACTGACTGGGAAAGTAGAGATACGTGTACAACACTATGACCTATGAAAGCATTGCCTTAAGACAGCCGGAGACATTACTGGCAGCACTGTTGGGAGTACTGCTTAGGAACTGCTGGAGGCACTGCCAAAAGAATGCTGGTAGCACTACTAGGGGACTGACATAGTCGCTAACGGAAGCAATGCTGAAGGCACTGGCGGAGGTACTGATTGAGGTACTGCTAGAGGCACTGCAAAAGTCTGTTGGAAGCATAGTTAAAATACTGCTGAGGAATGTCGAAGGCACTCCTGGAAGCACTAGTGGAGGCTTTGTTGAAAGCATTGCTAGAAGCACTCTTGAAGACACTGAGTGGAACCACTGTTTGAGGTATTTTGGGGGCACTGTTCGGCGCACTGCCGAAGGCAATGTTAGATGCACTTTTGAAAGCACTACTGAGGCACTTCTGGAAGCACCGCTGGGTGCACTGCAAGTGGCATTGGTGGGATTTAACTGCCCTTTGAGTGCCTATAAACTCTATACACGTACGTGAACGTTAAACAATTACACCAGGTGTATACAGGTGTCATTCAGGGATAGAACAGTCTCTGCTGGGCAAGGGATTTCCAGAATCCTGAGACCGTTCAGGAGGCTGAGTTGACAGGAGTCAGTACGTGGCAAGCCCAGAGTGTGAGTCATACTGGTTTAAGAGAGAAGTGAAGCTCTATGTACAACGTAATATGAGTAATATTTCTATGAGCAGAGACGGGATATCAAAGGGCAATACATCCTAACCTGCTCGATGATTCCTGACCTGATATGATCCATGACTACCTACACGAGATATAAACTTTATCTGTCTACAGGATGTGATCTAATAATTCTGGTGAACTAGCAAAGCTGACACAGGCAATGTTGGTTGTGCAGCTGGAAGCACTCACTGCTGAAGGCACAGACGAAGACAGTGGTGGAGGCACTAGAGACAATGCCGCTATAGGAACTTCCGTGGGTACTAGGAACCATCGCACGAGTCATTAGACAAGGCTCCAGTGAAGGCACAAGCGGGTATTGCCAGGGGCACTGCTGTTGATACAACTGGAAGCACTATTGACGCACCGGAAGTCACTACTGAGGGCACTGTTCAAGATAGCGGTGGGGACACTCCTGAAGGCATGAGTGGGAGTAAGAGTGGATGCACTGTGAACGGTACAGAAGGAAGAGCTGAAAGTCACTATGGGTGGTACAGGTGGAAACAGGAGAGTGACTGATTCTGAGGAATTTGTGAAACGCCACAACCTGATGATCAGTCAACGGTCTTTGGCATGAAAAGGGAGACACCAGAAGTGGAAAGGGCGGCGGCGTCTATGAACTGTACGGGTGGAGACACCAGATGTCACTCCTGGGAGGACTGTGGAAGGCACGGGTGGAGGCGCCACAAGAACCATCACTGACGAAGCCGTTTCAGCCATGACGTGAGGTACAATTGACTGGTGGGCGGCACGGAGGGAGGCAGCCGCCCCCTTGTTTGATTAGGATTTACCCACACAACTGAACGGCAGCTACACAACAACTCTCCCTCTCCCTCACTCTCTCTCTCTTTCTCTCTCTCTCTCTCTCTCTCTCTCTCTCTCTCTCTCTCTCTCTCTCTCTTTCACACACATGTTATAGGATTAGAAGTTACAACGAATGGATGAAGACATAAAGAAACTAAGGAATCAAATCAATTCCCATGAAAAGTGTCAGCAAATGGATGGAGACATCAGGGCCAAAAAAAATATAATCATGCAACATTAAAATTAACTCCACGACAATGAAGTTATTAAGAAGTAAAGTAGGCAAGGAAAAAATGGCGCATCCATTGGAGCAGGCATCTGGGAGAAAGGTCGGGAGTGACTTCTTAATTTGTGCCTGACATGGGACAGGAAAAGGTAATGCCCATAACACAGATGTTTGAGATTGTTGTAAACTGAAGACTGAGAACAGGAGTAAGTTCTGGTGATGAGAAACAGAAACAGAGAAGACTGACTGGTGTAGAGGAACAGAGACCTGGAAGTAAGTGAAAGAGACACGCAGTAAATTAACAAAGCGAGGCTACTGAAGGGGTGATGTACAGTGCTAATGACAGGGCAATTAGGGAAGTACATGTTCTGCTTCACGCGAGGATTATAACCAAAATGCAGAGTATTCAGGACCACTGCTTGTGGGGATCAGTGCTTCTTGAGGAAGGTAGAAAAAAAAAAAAGAAAAACAAATAAGTTTAGAGACTGACGAATCAATGCTGGAAGACTTACCTAACAAGTGAGTTACACCAAAACTTAAAGCTTTTGTGAAATGGGGAAGTACACTGACTACGGTGAATTTTAGACTAAAAGACCGTACACCAAGCAAATAGGAAAGAGCTATCGAGAAAGGAAGAAATAGTGACTGAAAGGCTACAGACAAAAGAAATGTAATTTCTGAGATAGAAAAAAAAAAAAAATCTTAGATATAGATACGACATTAAGGGGTCGACTAATTTCTGAGATAGAAAAAAAAAAAATCTTAGATATAGATACGACATTAAGGGGTCGACCATCACTGAATACTTTCAGCGTGGAATAGACAGGCCAGGAAGTACTTACAGCAGGCTAAGAAACCTGAAAGGATGAAGGAATTCAGCGGGATATACAAGAGAGGTGACAGACAAAAGGAATCCTAGAAAGAAGCAAGGAACAAAGTTAGAAGACATCAAAAATGCGCAGGTGGGCAGCAGAATAGCCTTGCTACTGCCTTGGAGAGGTCAGCAGCCATCTTCAGTAAGTGAATGTAAGACTGAAAATAATATATATACAAACGTAAATGGGCTGGTGGTACATGGAAAAGAGCTCGAGTTAAAGGACCGAATTAGGAAAAACAAACCTGATAAAGTTGGAGCAGAGGAGGAAAAAGAAAAAACTTACAAAGAGATAAGGTCTGACTCATTCTGTACAGAAGGAGAGAGAAGACAAAGGAAGGAGACTGGCACACCCAGTGAGGGGAGAACGTTAAGCTTCAGGAAATAGTGATGGCTGGCTGGCCCATGCAAACAGCTGATGATGGTGATGGATGGCCCAGTCAAACAGATGATGATAGCCGTGGCTGGCTCATGCAAACAGTTCAAGATGGGAAGAGAATCTGCTGGAGAGAATTACACAGTGATGCTGGTGTTCATAAATCTCTAAAGAATTTCAGTGACCAAAAACAAATATTCGATGAACAAAAGGATGGAATAGTCACGATGACGATGGAAGTAGTGCCGGAAAAAATCATAATTACGAGGGAAGCAGTGATGGAGCAGTCACAATGAAGAGGGAAGGAGTGAAACATGAATTCCTCAGAAACGGTAAAAGTTTTCATAAAGAAATATTTCAGCTATAAAGAAACAGACTAAGAGGTAGAGAGTCAAGGCAACACAACTTTCTAAAGTGTGTACAAGAAAGTTTCCTACATTAGCATGGCAGTGAATTAGAGAGACTGATGCATCACCAATACTCAATCTTATCTCTACATACAGGACAGTAGCAGGAGATATGAAAAAGTATATGATACGCCAATAGGAAAATATGATCATGCAATGATTTTGTTTGACTGCATGGTAACGAGGACATGAAAAGATAAGAGATAAACCCAGACTGATTTAAGAAATATAACCATGGAAATTACAGAGTTAAACAATTTCTTGGAGAATGTAAATTGGGAAATGGAGTTCCACAGTCATAACACTGTTTATTGTTATGGAAGGTGCCGTGAATTCTTCACTGAAGAAGTTTGAACATTGGCAACTTTAGTTGCAACCAGAGACAGAATGAGAGAAACTATATAGGTGTGAACAGTAAAGTGACGTACTATGCAGGGGAAATAGACAGCACACAATCCTGGCATCGCCTAGGAGGTATAAGAAAGCAAGGAATGTGTACAGCAAGATTAAGGAAGGATGAGCAGAGAGCCTTGAAAACAGAACTCTGAGCAAGTCAGCAGGTCAAAAATGTTAAAAAAAAATCACCAGGAGTAAATTGCCAGTTAAAAGCAGCTAATCAAGCTAAAGGATTCAGGAGGAAGAGTGTAAGGAACGATGTAAAGATTCGTAAGGAAACAAATGACGATTTTAAAACGTTTTCAAGTTGCAGGACATTACAGCCCAAACACTGGCGAGACGAGATGGGCAAAAGGTCTTAGGAAGCACCGGAATTGCTAGAAAAGACTTATCTTAGCTAAGTGCACAAGGGCAATGACTCATATATGGCACGAGGTTTCGGCGAACTCTCTCCGTATGGACTGAAAAAGTGAGCAGGTACATTTGACTGACCGTTTGAGAGACTGTTTGATAATGTCACTCAAGGAAGGCGCAGTGGAAGAGGGCATATGTCACGCTTGTCTTTAGGAAAGGAGATCGGACACTGCACTGAATCACTGACCAGTCTCTTCGGAAAAACACTGGAAAACATAATCAGAGAGCATATGGATGGGTGCAAGCAAAGGAGAAATTACCTTAGCGAAGGAAAACACGGTCTTACGGAAAGGTCATGGGTAACAATTTTCTTTTACGGAAAGGTCGTGTGTAACAAATCCCTTAAGACGAAAGAGAAGGATGGATGGACTATGTGTACCTGAACTCGCAAAAGAGGCTGGTAAAGACTGTATCTTTGGGCAGGAATAAAAGATTTCTCTGGTGGCCGGAAATTACTTTAGTAGCGGGGAACAAAGGACGCCTTTTCAAAATTAGTTGGGGTCATCAGTGGCATGCCACAGGGCTCGGTCCTGGAACCTAAGCTCTTCTTGATTATGTAAATGACTTGCAAAAATGACTGGACTCATACCTAAACATGTTTGCGGATAATGACACGGTTATGAGGAAAGTAAAGAATGATGAAGATTGCATCAAATTACAAGGGGACATAGACAAACTCCGAAGTTGATCTGATACATGTTTCATGATATTCAACTCGAGTAAAGGACCTGACAAGAATATATCTAGAAGGCAGTAAGATGCAGGAATCTGTGTGTGAAATAAATATGGGAATCGACAGTGTACCCAACCTGTCGTTAAAGCGCCATCTTAGGATAACCGCAATGGAGACAAATTATCAGCTAACAAATACTAGATTTGCCTATAAGTGCACAAACAAGGAAGTGTTCAACGAACATTTCATAACAGTTATTGGACCAAGATCATAATATGCTTCCCAGAATTCTTTACTGCATTTAGATAAGCCAAAAGAACTAACAGAGGAAGTGTAGGGGAAGATAAAAAAAATTGTACCAAAATTAAGAGAACTATGTTACCAAAGTTACAGTAAGGACGTACTGCAATAAATCGATGATTATTCACACACACACAATCAGCATCTTATAATGGGACTCATAAGGGGCCCTAAACAGTTGGTTTGATACATTGCTGATGAAAGTCAACCCAAGCAGATTTAGAGTAATGAGGACGGGACAAAGTGAAAGAAGTCCTCAATACGACTATCATCTAGCAGGAAACAGGCGTCAGGATTCTCTGTGTGAGAGGCATTTGGGAGTCAACGTCGTCCCTTACCTATCACCAGAGTCCTACATTAGGAAAATTGTAAAAGAGACGAACTGGCAAATATCAGAAGAGCTTTCAAGTATATGGAGGTATTTAGCAAGCTGTTCATATCCTACATAAGGTCAAGATTAAAATATAGTTCTCATGTTTGGTCATCGCACATAAAGAAGCACACAGAAGGCAACAAAGATAGTACCACAAATAAGGAAGCAAAGCTACTAGAAAGGGCTATAGGCTTTAAATTTACCTACCTCGGAAGAGCGAAGAGTGACTTGATCATAACCTCCAAATCTTTAAAACAGATAGATGACGTGGACAGAGAACAGTTCTTCGAAAGATATAGAGTCAGAGCAACCAGAGGACACAGCATGAAATTAAACAAGAAACTTGTTACAAAGATGTATATAAGTGTTAGACAGAGGGCACGCTTATGAAGACAGTATGCATAAATTCAAGAAGTTGTATAATAGTAATGGATGTTCAAAAGATGGCGTTCCACGAGTGTAAAACTCCCTCCCCGTACAGTAAAAAACAAATAATTACGAACAGGTTATTATACACACACACAATGAATCAGCATAGGCCTACCCGGGGTCGGATCCCGATGTGTTCGAATCCTGGGCACAACAATCGGCTCACAGCCAATCCTAGCTGTGCATCCTTCCCTCAGGGATGATCCATTAATGGATACCTCACTTTAGCTAGGGTGTATTTGTGTATATACGCATGTATGAATACAGACATGGTATATATATCAGAGTGTAAAACTCTCCCAATAAAAGACAAATAGTAATCACATGTCCCTAAAATGTTGAAGAATAAATATACACAAAGGCTCACTAAGGCTCCTTGTCACCAAATGTGTTTACTCTGCCCACCAGCTGCATGTATACTAACACCAAAATCAGCAAAACTGAACGAGCGTAAAATAAAGTCGCTCTGCCTTTCTTTTATTTCATCTACGGTTAGCCATCTATACTCACTCTTTTAGTTGTTGACCCCTTGAATTTCATCAAACCCCTGTCGACCCCAAGACATCAATCGACCCCCTGCACAGTTCCATCGACCCCTGGGGGGGGGGGTCTATAACGACCACTTTGAGAACCACTAACTTGGACAGAGACTCAGTGACCAGAAATAATGGTACGAAGATAAGTAGATGTGACAGCAATGTGAACAAACTTTTTACTTCACAGACAGAGTGGTCGAGCATGGTAGTAAACTACCTGCCGAAGTAGAAATGCAAAGACTATAAATACCTTTAAATCGAGGACAGGTAAGTACTTTACTGACATCTCGTATCTACAAGGAAATGACAATCTCTCCTCTCTCTCTCTCTCCCTTTAATCTAGCCGCGGAGCAGATGTCCTCAAACTGATAGTGAACTGTTTCCAGTCCACACTTTCCTAAACGATTTCCATGCCAGTATCCTAACGCATTTCTTTCATATTTTTTCCTGCTGGCTGTTGAGCAGGAGGGCAAGGTAGTGGAGTGGTCTTTTTCTTTTATTCCTTTTTCTATCAAATATATATATA
>JAYMFT010227364.1:0-11252 GCA_038088735.1 Panulirus argus
ATAGGTGGATGAAGAGCTGGGTTGACTGCTGCATCCAGGATCTTAACCTATGTCCTCGACCTTGGGTGGCCCATGAATGCGTCAAGGTCAGGAATGTTAACTGCAACACCAAGGGAGTCCGCTACATTAGTTATTGTTATTAAACTGGCATATTTGCTCTGAGTATAAGATACTGACAAAGAGGATTTATGTGTCAGAAGTGGAGGGGACAAAGAGAAATGGGAGACCAAACTGGACATGGAAGGATAGGGCGAAAAAGATTTTCACTGACTGGAGCCTGAACATGCAAAAGGGTGAAAGGGATGCATGGGATATAATGAACTGAAATGATGTGGTATAAAGGGGATGACATGCTACTAATGAACCGAACAAAGTCATGTGAAGCAGCCAGGAGAAACCATGGAAAGGTCTGTGGTGACGTTGTGGGTAGGAAACTGAGGCTTTGGTGCATTATACATGACAGCTAGAGAATGGATGTGAGCAAATGTAGCCTTTCTTCATCTGCTCCTGGTGCTAACTTGCAAATGTGGTAAATGGTGATTATGAAGAAAAACTGAGTAATATGGGGTTTCCAAGATAAATTAGATGTTACAGGATATCAATACATTCACTGTGTGAGTGGTGGGATTATAAAGCCAACAAAGAAAACAACAAATATGTGAGAGGTTTTTGGAAAGATTATTGATAGAAATTGGATTCAGAGTTTTAAGTGTAACTAGTAAGCATCTGCCCCACTGGGAAATCCCATATAAATCTTAGTTTATAGAGAAAGATGTGATAAGACAAAACAAAGATCAAGTAAATGAAGGTAGACTGAATTATCATGAGTGGAGGAATGCAGTGTTGATATAAAAGCATATGAGTGCATCTAGTTAGTTCTTGAAGATAGGAACTGACTGAAATAGAGGAAGAGCTTGATTTATAATTTGTAATTAATCTTTACTCTTCATTATTATCAACACTAATGAAACCCTAGGACCATCATTTTTGGGGCTCCTGCAGCTTTGAGGCTGTGCTCTATGTGTGAAGAGAGTAATGTGGGCTCCTTTGGGGTGAAAAGTTTCTCAGCAACACTCTACTCTTTGCTCTCTGCTAATGATGGTAGAGCTTTTCTTATTTGCATTTTTACCTCTTGCAGGCAGCATCTGTTAATACCACTGTTCATCATTCAAAGACAAACAAAAACAAAACAATATAGAGACATTATCAAAATATCAAAAACTTAACTTCCTATCTGATCATTATCTGATTCACAATTAATACCAAAAGTTTAAAAATGGACAGTGGGCCTTTTTAAGAGCTTTTTCCCTTGATACTGATTTTTCTTCAGTTCTTTGGTTGGAAAAGCTGAAAAGAGAAAATTCCAATTAATAGGTGTTCCATAATTATCATTCTGAAACTTAGTGTATCTAAGATTTGTTTATCATCAAATTCTCATATCTAATGGTAGCTATTGTTTCATTTCTAATCCAGTTCAACAAATAAAGTCCCAGGAACAGTATGATGAAAACATATTTACTCTTTCTTTTTCATCTGTTCACATCATTCCAACTTATTCCATCCCATGCATGCCTTACACCCTCCTAAATGTTCAGGCAATCATACCTCAAAGCCTCTTTCACTCCATTCTTCCATCTCCTTCTCAATCTCTCTCCCTGCCCCTCTCCAATCCTGACACACAAATCCTTTTATTTAATCTTTCTTCACTCATCCCCGTATGTCCAAACCTTTTCAGCAAAACCTGGTCAGTTTTCTTAATTAAAGTGAACCTACTACCACATCTCACTCTTACACTGTCATTCTTCACATTATCAACCCACCTCATACAACATATTGTTCTCTGGCGTTTCATTTCCAACACCACCATCTTACATTTCCATATATACAGTCCAAAACTTACATTTGTACAACACTGTCATCACAACTGCATCTTTAGATATCCCCATCTTTGCCCTAATAGACAATGACCTCTCCTCCTACACACTCCTCAATGCACCCTGAACCTTACATCTCCCTGTCCCACCCTATAACTCACTTCATTTCCCACTGTTTCATTATCTGCCATGTTCACCTCCAGGTACCTATAGCATTCCACTTCTTCCAAGTTTTCTTCAATCAAACTCACATTCTAACCATTCTGACTCATGCCCTGTAACACCTCATTACCTTACGTTTATTCACTTTTACTTCTATCTATCTATCTCTATCTCTGATGCCTGTCCCAACTGGAACTCCCTCAAAAGAGTGGCCACAGCAAAAGAGTCTATAGGCTATGAAGCAGCACTTTTACTTTCACCTTCCTATTTTCAAACACTTCAAACCTCAGATACCAAGTTCGTGAAGTATTGTATCTTATTTACCAAGAAATTCTCTGGAATTTCGAAATAGTGTGAAACAAAATGAGCCATCAATAATTTGAAAAAGTTGTCTAAAGATGAAAGACCACAGACAAAACTATGTAGATAATGAATGTAAGTAAGTAAAATGTGTTACAACAATAAAGAGAATTATATCTCTCTTTGTTGAGGAAAATTTTTGTCTTTAATCAGAATGGGACATCAACTGTAATTTAGATTACAAAAGTGGGCAAACTGATAAAATCCTATCTCTTGGTTTCACTTAGTATCTATTGTGCTTGTACATTAATGAAATGTTTGCCAGTAATTAAGATATAATAACTTGAGCTACCATATCCTCCCACATTTTATGCCTCTCTAGAAAAATAACCATTCAGATTTATGCTTTAAATGTGCATATTCCAATGGATTTTTGTTTTGTCATGTTTTATAAGTTTCCTATCTATTTATCTACATCCAAGATGCCTGATCCCAATTGGAACTCCCTTAAGGGGGTGGCCATGTCAATAGAGTCTTCATAACAAGTGAAATCCAGTGCTGCTTCTTATCCTTTAGTGCCTCTCCGTTAACAGGCCACTGGCAGTGGGCAACTCTAGTGTAGTATTTGCAGAGGCTTCTACCTAATGTTCCTACTAACTAATTCTACATAATGATTCTGTCTAATGTTCCTACCTACTACTTCTACTAATGTTTCTACCTCATGCTCCTGCCTATATGTTCCTACCTACTACTTCTATGTATTTCTCCTACCCTTTTGCCAAAAGGTAAAGCTAGCACACAGTGCTCACCACAAAAAAATCTAGAGTTACGAAGAATGAGTTGAGTGAGTTAATTTTTATTGTATTATGTATGACAAGGAGAGATTTTATATTTGTAGACAGAATGCCAGTATTCCACATTTGGGAGAGTCAGAAAGAAAAGACAGCTACCTGGGTCAGAGGCGATTTTACAGCATCAACACAAATTTCAGTGTTTGTTGGTACGTTTACAATATCTCTGTAAATATTAGAGTATATTAAATGTACAAATTATATTGGTTAAGCCTGAATAAAAGCAAAATAATAATCACTCCAACAATATATAAAGTTGAAAAAAGTTAAAACATACAAGGTGGCACCACTTCCACTTACACTGGTCAACAAAGATTTTGTCCCATGGATAAAAATATCTGTTTCTAATGTATTTTTGAATGCTGAATCCAAATGTGTTTTCAGAATTTCTCTATCATCCATAGTTTTTTGTTCCAGCATGCTCAAATATGATTATGTACAGTATATATGTACCAGTGCTCTACGGAGCATTTGAAACAAATATTTTAATAACACAGCTATTTTCACTGTTTGTGAAGTGCAATAGCTTCCTTTTGAAAGCACAAACCTAGATATTTGAGTCACCAGGGGCCTGCAGAAACACAACTGGAAATGTTGGGACATTCAAATAGTGCCCACTCCTGAGTAGCAGTTCTCTGTCAGTTGTTTGCTAGAATTCAATGTGTAAACAGTGTCTTTTCCATTCCATTGACAGATTATGCTTTTGTGTATTCAACTGTTGTGCTGATACCCCATCCACCATTATAATGTTGAGAAACTGTGTAAATAATCCAAATTAATTTTGCAACATCTGTGGTAAATTGACGTTCATATCACAAAGACATTCTTTCACACCCTTCATTGACAGATGCTATGGGTTATACAGTAGGTGACCAGGATAAATGTTGGACCCCCCATACTTGTTGTGTCACATGTGTAAGGCTTCTCACAGCATGGCCAAAAGGTTCATGTTGTATGCCTTTTGCCATTCCTATGGTTTGGAGAGAACCCAAAGATCACGCTTCAGACTGCTACTTCCGCCTGACAAATAAAAATCGTATAACATCAAAATCCAAGCATACTGTTAAATATCCTAATTTACCACCTGCTATGACCAGTACCTCACAATTAGGAATTACCTTTCCCAGAGCCCCCAAGAAACATGATACTGAGTGACAATGAGTCTGGTAATGAGAAAGTAGACCATATAGAGGACAATATGGATTCAACATTTGAAGCAACCTGTTCTTCAAGTGAACCACATTTGCTGAGTCAAGGAGATCTTAATGATCTCATCTGCAATTTGAATTTATCTAAGAAGCAAGCTAAACTTTTGGGTTCTAGGTTAAAGGGCTGGAATCTTCTTCAGAATGAAACTAAAGTTTCTTTTTATCATGATTGCCATGTCATTTTCAAAGAATTTTTCTCCCTTGAAGATGGTCTGGTGTCTTGCAATGATGTTCGTTTTGTTATATATGCACCTGGCCACGAATATAACACAGATGAGTGACATTTGTTTATTGACTCACACAGCTAACATGAAGGAATCATATGGTAGCATGAAGCTTCTTTTGAAAAAAAATAAGTATGGGGACTTTAAGTGGAATGTATGTGGTGACCTAAAGGTTGTGGCACTTTCACTTGGAATGCAACGTGGTTACACGAAGTTCTGTTGCTTCCTCTGTGAGTGGGACAGCTGGGACAAAAAAAATCATTAAATAAAGAAATTGTGGGCAAAACGAACATCACTGACTCCATGGAAGAAGAATATCATCAATTCTCCTCTTGCTGATCCTGAGAAAATTTGTCTGCATCCTTTGCACAATAAGCTCAGGCTGATAAAGTACTTCTTCAAAGGTATGGAAAAAACTGGCCATGGATTCAAATATTTGAGGAAGAAATTCCCCAGAACCAGTGATGCAAAAATCAAGGAGAATATTTTTGTAGGACCACAGATCAGGGAACTGCTTCGAGATGAAAAGTTCGATGGAGAGCTGAATGAAGTTGAAAAAACTGCATGGCTGTCATTAAAAGAGTTTACAAAGATTTTCTGGGAATCACAGATCAGAAAACTACTGTGATGTTGTAAAACATCTATTGACTTAATATAAAACTCTGGGGTGCAATATGAGTCTAAAAATCCACATTTTGGACTAGCACTTTGAATTTTTCCCGGAAAATCTTGGGGCAGTCAGTGATGAGCACGGCCAAAGATTTCACCAGGACAATTTGGAGAAGAAAAAGTGATACCAAGAAACTTGAGCTCTTCTGTGTTGGCAGATTACTGCTGGACACTATGAAGGGATGTTCCTGATGCCAAATACAGCCGAAAATCATGCAGTTCTACATTTTAGAGGTAAGTTTTTTAAGTGTAATACCAGCCTTATTTATGAATGAGTGATATATACTTATTGTAAAATTTAGTTGCTCTGTCACTTAAAAACCATGCTTGATAGAAAACTTCTAAAAAACAGATTTGAATTAAGCGTAAAAAGTACTATAAGGTCCACCTATTTTAGTTCCGGGACAAAAAAGTTGAGATTTTGTTGGCCAGTGTTATCAATAATAAGGGTTGCACAGTACTATTTATCTGTTATTTACATTATCTGTTATTTTGTATTGGTAAAAACAATGTGTATAGAGTGTAAAATACCAGGGTATACAAGAATAAAGAAAAAAGTGGATGTTAAGAGGCATGTGTGATGGATATAACTTAGTATTTACTGTGCTTGCACATTAATGAAATATTTTCCTGCAAATATAGGGTTTTGAAAATTGTAATACCTTCTCTTCGCAAGGGAGTGTCCTACAAGCATGAAACATATTCCCTGGGAATATATATTAGGACTCTCCTTACCTTCATGCTTTGGTGAGGAGGTAGCAGATTTCATCGGATCTTTTCAAACAACCTAGAGGTATCTGTAGCAGCTTGCTTCTTATACAGGCCTGCCCTTGGCCAATCAGTAACTGCCATCAGGCTGACATCATCAAACCACCTCCTACCAGCTCCATAGAACTCACAAATCACAGTTGATAAACACAAACCCAAGGTGGTTGCAAAAGGTACCGAGAAAAGATTTTTCAGAAAAGGAAGGAAGACAGGGCAGGGTAAGAAAACCAGGAAAAATTACTTGCAGGACACCAACTTGAAGAGGAAAGGTTTGTCAATTTTCAAAATCAACATTTAAATCCTCTATGGTCTGTCCATCAAGCATGAAAAAATCCACATGAAAGATGAGGTTTAGAGAAACACTTTCAGATAGGACTGACCCCAAAGCAAAAAGAAATGCCTTCAGTGATGAATTGAAGGAACACTAAAATCAGATTCTTCTGAAGGACAAATCCCCAGAACCACACACAGTAGACCTACGACATCTAAACTAGGTAATGTTTGACAAAGGTGGAGAAAAAGTGCTACAAACCCATTTACTAAATCTAATGAAAGGTTTCTGAGGAGTGCCACAGTAGGGGCAATCTGCTCACATCATTTATACTAGCATAAAGCCAAAGCTGAACCAATAAAACAGGGTAAGCTAAATCCACAAACAGATACATATCTCACTGAGAGGAGTCAGAAGAATCAGGATATAAAATAAAAGATCCCCTCAGCAATCTTGATAAAAGTCTGTAAGGTCTTTAAGAGACTCAACTGGGCGTAAAGCATGATGCCCTTGCAACAAAAACATCCAAGAGTAGATGAAGAAAAGCTATTTCTACACTCAATAATTTCATTCTCGGACAAAATCTAAACCAGTCAAGATATTGTCAAAAAGACAAGGTCTTGTGTCTGGACATAGTATGAAATTTATCAACTCTCCTCTAAGTGCCCAAGGCTATGACGACAAAAGATTATATGGGAAAACACTGAGAGGCTAAACTGCTAGGAAAATTACTGGATATATAAGGTCCAAGACTTTCGAAAGCTCCCACTTGGGCTACAGAAGAGAGACAACCAGTCTCCTCAAAAGAAGCAACAAAGAAGTGAATCTCAAATTAGCCTTACAGAAAAATCCAAACTCAAAGACAGAGGTTCCTGAAAGGCACTCCCAAGAGGAAATAGTGTTACTAGCCTTGTTCTTGTCATGATGAAGACTAGAGAAGGGCTCTAAATGTAAAGCTTAAGTCATTTCCAGAAGACGAAATTCTTCAAGGAAGACAAATATATTTATGACTGATCAATACTGATTCTGAGAAGAAGGGCAATGTTCCATAAAAGGTTATATAGCAGAGTACTCCAAAACTCTGCCTGTAAATGGTCAGAAAAAACATATGTAACTTCTAGAATCCAGAATATGAGGGAAAGGTCCAGTAAAACTGAAGTGGTCTAGAAAAAATACGGGAGGTATTAACCCAGACATATGGTATAGCTGGAGGAATCTCTATAGTACTAAAGTGTTTGTCCCATTTTACGGTACCAGTGTTATTAAACTCCAAAAATGACTTAACTAGAACATTTCCCTGTAAATAACCAGAGAAAAAGATAAATCCATAAAGGAAGGATCATCTCTTTTGGCTATCCCTATATCTAAATACTGAAGAACAAGTATGTCCATGGTAGCAGACTGGTTCTAGTTGCAAAGTGACCTACTTAAGGTACTATTCACAAGGAGTGGAAACCAGATGAAAAACCTCCCTCCCTATCTATATCTTTTTTGAAAGGTGTCTGACCTCAGTAAGGCATCTGCCTAGACATAGTAAACTCCCCTGAAGATAAGAAGCTTGGAGAAAAGGCCTCTAGATATTGTCAGTCGGGGAGTCTTGCCATGAACTGCAAGTGAAAGCGGTATTTGCATCACCAAAGTTCATCAGGAATCAGACAGCCAAGCTTAGAATGATCAAGAAGATGGAAAAAAGTGGGACTCTGCAGTGATCATTCAATAATATCAAAATTACCTAAAATACCATTTAAAACTCTTGGATAAACCAATGAACTGGCTAACTGAACTTCAACATTACTGTATATACATCATGGGAAGGAATATATAAAGGGTAGAGGGAATATACTTAAAAAGAAAAGGGAGAGAGGCAGAGGTGAGGAAGAGATGTAAGTGTAATGATACCAACTGCCGGTCACTCAGTAATTCTAATTATACCAATACAGGCCATTTGAAATACTATTGGTTACACTAATGAACCAAGCAACATTACTGTATATACACCATGGCACAACATTCACAAGGTAAATGAGGACGCATTTAGAATGCCAGAGAGAGAAGGCAGTAAAGGTAAAGACATGACAGTGTTGTGAAACCAACCACTGTAAAAACAAATAACTAGAGGTAGAAAAAAACAATCTTTTAATATTACCATAGTTAAATCATTCAAAACACTTGTCAACAAGACTATGGTAAAGAGGGATAAACAAACAAAAAAATATGTGCAAATATAAGAAACAGTAATACTAAGACATACTAATGTATAACTTCTTGTCTTTCATACTTGTTTGCCATTCACACATTAGCTTCAGGAACAGCTAAAGAAAAGACCTCATCCACTCATCCATTCTCTGGCTGTCATTGTAATGCACTGAAACCACTGCCCCCTATATAACTATGAAAATATAACAATAACTTATATATATAAACTGTATATATATAAATAGAACAACAAAATAACTAAATAATGAATAACAAAAAGAATAAAAGATACTGATCCATGAAAATCCAGCAGACAGCAGCAGCAGCCACACAGTACATCTGGCTGCACACAACTCCAGAGAAATCATGTGCATTGAACAGCTGATACGAGATAGGTAGATGAAGTATGCCTAACAACAGTTGCTGATTGGTCAAAGCAGGCCTCTGCAATGAGCAACCATTGGGTTATTCAAAAAGGGAGTTTGAGGGCTGATGCCTCTTCACTAAATCACCAGAGTTGCCAGAGTCTGTACATTCCCTGGGAATATACCACTCCACTATCCCATGCTCATAGATCAGAAAGCTTAATATTCTGGCAAAAAATGAACTGTTGTGTATGGTGTCTAATAGCTTAAACATCAGTACTGGTGTGGTGATCATGGACTATTTAATTTTTCTAAGAAGTAGTTGGTATGCAACCAATGACCAGGGAGATATATTACTAGTACTATCAACCTGGGTATCAGGAGGGTTAGTGACATGTGCTAAGTGAGCCATCACTTTAGTGGTTCTCAAGTTGCACTCCTTTGACTCAGGTAGCTGTCTTTTCTCTCTGCCACACTAACACGTGGACTACTGGCATTCTGTCCACAAATATACAATCTTTCCTTGTCATTTGTAACACCTGACAACACTTAACTCGTGCAGCTCATTCTTCGTATCTGTACATTTTCCTGCAGTGAGCACTATGCACTAACCCTGCCTTTTAACAAAATGGCAAAAGCAGTAGGTAGAAGTAGAAGGGAGGAGCATTTAGGAAGGAGCATTAAGCAGAAACATTAGATAGAAGTAGTAGGTAAGAGTATTTGATAGAAGTAGTCATAAGGGCCATTAGGCAGGAGCCTTTGCAAACACAGTGCTAGACTTGCCCTCTGCCAGTGGCCTATTGAGGGTGAGGCACTAAAGGTAAAGAAGCGGCACTGGAATTCTTTAGTTATGGAGAGTCTGTTGCCATGGCCACCTCTTCGAGGGAGCTCCAACTGGAACAGGCATCAAAGATATGGACAGATAGATAAATGATACTGCAGCTTTTATATGCATGGTACTACATTTTCTGTTAATGTTTCCCTGATTTGAAGTACCAACAGAAGTTGATGGTGTCAACAGTACTGATACCAAACAGCATAATATGTTCCTATTTACTACCTGTTTTAAGTGTTCATACAATCACATCAAGTTAAAAGTAATTCTAAACCATTTCAAATTTAAAATTTCTAACCTGGATTCAAAACTGTCATCTTAGGTTTGTTGGTGTGTTTGATGGCTGCTGTGTGGACACTACTACTACTCATTCTACTTCTTATACTGGCATGATGAGGGGATCCACTTCGTCCCGAGTCCTCAGAATGGATTGAGGTCAAGGAGGAATGATGACTGTGAGATTTCCAAGATGCACCTCCAGGAGACACACTTCTTGGTCGACTGGTACTGCTGCTTCGAGAAGACTGTAGGGTGCCAATGCTTGACCTGAAAGTATATTATGAATATCTGATTAATCTTATAAAGTCAAGTTAAACTCACTGACCTATCTTTAAGAATAGCTATTTGTACCCACATAAATAAACACAAAGGATGGAGGATCACTCTGGAAATGAGGGCTGAGGATGCAGAACAAATGCTTTCCTTAACCCTACGTTGCTAATGTGGGAAATAGTGAATATGTATAAAGAAAAAAAATTGAAATGTTTAAGGATAATATATGGTGTGAGATGGTTTGATCAAGTAAGTAATGTAAGGGTAAGAGAGATGTGTGGTAATAAAAAGAGTGTCATTGAGAGGACAGAAGAGGGTGTGTTGAAATGGATTGGACATATAGAATGAATGAGTGAGGAAAGGTTGATGAAGAGGATATATGTTTCAGAGGTGGAAAGAACAAGGAGAAGCAGGAGACCAAACTGGAGGTGGAAGAATGGAGTTAAAGGGATTTTGAGCAGTCGGGGCCTGAACATGCAGGAGGGTGAAAGGTATGCATGGTATAGAGTGAAATGTAATGATGTGGTATACCAGGGTCAATGTGCTTTTAATGGACTGCACCAGGGCATGTAAAACGTTTGGGTTAATCCATAGAAAGGTCTGTGGGACGTAGATATGAATTGGGAGCTTTGGTTTCAGTGCATTACACATGACAGCTTGAGACTGAGTGTCAGTGAATGTGGCCTTTTCATCTGTTTCCTGGCGCTACCTCGCTGATGCAGAGGGTGGCGATCCTATTTCCTCTGGGGCAGGGTGACATCAAGAATGGATGAAGGCGAGCAAGTATGAATATGTACATGTGTATATGTGTATATGTATGTGTACATATATGTATGTATATATGTATATGTTGGTATGTGAATGTATGTATTGTGCATATATGTGCATGTATGTATATATATGTGTATATGTGAGTGAATGGATCTTTATACATCTGTTTCCTGATATCACATCGCTAATACAATCAGGTATAATAA
>JAYMFT010227375.1:0-11252 GCA_038088735.1 Panulirus argus
TATATATATATATATATATATATATATATATATATATATATATATATATATATATATATATATATATATAATGTGAATGTATGTGTAGGCATTCATTGCACCCATAAACAGACAAATCATCATTTCCCACATGTAAACCCCATCAGGAAATCCTTTCCTTAACTTCAGCCACAAATCTTGTGTTCATCATCGTCGACACAGAATTGTAGAAGAGGAATAATATTTCCTCGTGGCTCAGACAACTGTATACCAGAACGATTTAGTTTCCCCTCCCAAGTGTTCGTGTGTATACCTGTATTTCTTCCTCCTTAATATTCATAATTTTCCTCGTCCCTCCATACAGCTCCGTCTGTCCCTGTATTCAGCTTACCACCCTCCTCGAGTCTTGAGGAAACGAAGCCAATTTGCTCTCGTGAGACACACGCCGCTATAGGAATGTAGGGAACCAACTTCTCTCCTTCCTAAGATACTCTTTCAAAGTGGATTGGGTGTGGAGGAAACGTCTGGTAAAATCCTGACTGAATTTCGTGTTTAATAGACAGATTGTGAAATCAATATGGTGATGTTTCATGAATGAATCCTGGAAACAGACGAAGACGGAGAATCTTTTAGATTCTATTCCCTTGTTAAACTTCTACTACTGAGTCTTGGTTGATTCTTACGTTAGGTGGAGGAAAGAAACAAATCCCCAACGGGGAAGAAGAAGAATGAGAATCGAGAGCAATTGTCAAGCCTTGGAACGACTTTTTCCATTAACAGAGACGGAAGCCCTTTGTCCAGTGGAGCCCCAGCACCTCTAGAGCTTTATATCTTCCACTGGAAGCTCTGTTTATTTTTCACTGGAATCTCTGTTTATGTTCCACTGGAAGCTCTGTTTATGTTCCACTGGAAACTCTGTTTATGCCCCAATGGAAGCTCTATTTATGTTCCACTGGAAGCTCTTTATTTTCCACTGAAGGCTCTGTTTAATTCCACTGGAAGCTCTGTTTATGCTCCACTGGAAGCTCTGCTCATATTCCATGCAGGCTCTGCTCTTCTTCCACTGGAAGCTCTGTCAGTCGTCTACTGGAAACCCAATCTCTCTGGATCTTTGGATGAACAGACGAAGCTGAAAAGAAGACTGTCAAGTTATTTCTGGAATTCACTAAACATCTTACCGCTGGTAAATCATCGTCATGAACCATGGCCGGGGACCTCTATATCTAAGGACTCAATCGACGGCAAGGAACAGTTTTACGAGTCAGAATAAAGAGTTAAGAAAGAACTAGCTCTACCAGACCAATTCAGAGCCTCGATCATTCAGCAGTCTGGTGTTTAATCTGCAGCCTTTCTTGGCCATGCTGGTCGGAGACTTCCAGGCAACCCGGGGGAACCATTCCTCTGATTGCTTTCAGCGCAGCCCACTGACCAGAGGCATATAAGGCGAGACGTAGGAGGGAGGGGAAGGGGGGGGGAGGGCAATTCCAGCCTCCCTTCCCCACCTCCCTGCGTCAAGGAGGGATCTGGAAGGGGGTGCGGGAATGGAGGGAATGGAGGAAAAAAAGGAAGGAACGTGGGCGGTGAAGAAAAGAGGCAGGGAGGGAGACAAGAGAGTGTGGGTAGAATAGAAGAAGACGGATGAGGGAGGAAGGTAGATGGATGAGAGAGAGAGAGACGGAGGTTGGTGTCGGGTCAAAGCTCCAGCCGCGTGGGTCGATACCCACCCGGGGAACCTGGGATCAGTACCCGGACGTTAAAGGTCAGCGCCCCGGATGTGGACCTTAATGGAGGCATGAACTCTGTGGTGCCACCTTGCACGTCACGCAGCTGGTGGCACCTCCTGACACCAATGCTGAGGGGGCATCACACCCAATGGTACCTCCTGACACCGCTTCTGGGGAGTAATACAGCCAGGGGCACCTCCTTGACACCGCTTCTGGGGGCAACACAGCCAATGGTGCCTCCTGACACTCCTGGTGGGGGGTAACAGCTAGGGGCACCTCCTGACACCTCTGCTGGAGGAACAGTTCCTCGAGAGAACTGAGCAGTTAACCAGACGAAAGATGCTAACAGAAAGATCAATAATGGATGCTTCATATCCCTTGGACAGACCCATAGATCAACTAATTTTCGATTTATCATTATTTCCACCACTTCTTTTGCATGGGGTCATACGAGGCAATTATCTGTTTCAACAGCTTCCTCTCTAATAGCCAGGGACGAAACCAGGTGACTAGCAGGAAGTGGATGGTTATCACTGGAACGACTAGCCAGGCACTTTGTGTGGTGGCAAGAGCAGTTAAGGGGGAGAGATTAAGGTCATGCAGTTGCTGTGGTAATTGTGGCGTGTAGCGAGGTCATTCTCCCCTCACAATGCCTCCCTCAGGCGTCACCAAGACACTCATTTCACCGCCTTGGATCTCGAAGTAACCTTTTCCCCTTCGGGTTGTTGACAACAGCATGTGCTTCTGAAAAGCAAAAGATTCAACCTTTTTCCTGCTTCGAAACACCGAGTCCAAAGCATTTGATAATGTTGTTGTTATCATTATTTGGTGTATTAGTTCCTGCTCTCCTACAGGATGAAGGCAATCAGATATTGTTACAGGGAAAACCACAATTTCGTTATTGGCAATACAGTCGTCAGACATATGGCTTCCGGGTTTAGATAACTAGTACCTCTGGCTGCACCGGGGGTGGGGGGGTGTTGGGGGAGGGGTTGATTATAACTAAACACGACCCAAGACCATCTCGTCGGGGTGATGGAGACTTTCGGGTTAGTTTTTTGGTATTCAAATTACCGCTGTAGGATTTGTTTGTAAACACACACACACACACACATCATCATCATCATTATCATTTCATTACCATAATCATTCTTATAGTTGTTATTGTACAGTTCCAGGACTCGTCCCAAAGGACTTTTCAGCTTCACGGCTGCACTCCACGCAGGAGCAGGGAAATGATGGACTCCCTTTAGAGCGCGAAGCTCCTGAACGAGACTATACTCCTTTCCGTCCATTGACCTTTGATAGATCGTCGCTGAGGGTGCCTTCTCGCTTGAGGTGCAACCACTAGCAGGCGGAGGAGTCCGGCAACACCAGGGGCTGCAGAGCTACGTAGCTGGAGAAGACGAGGGAAGAAAAGGAATAAGAGAGGGAGAGAGGACGAAAGAGGAAGGATTGGCGAGCAAGGTAGGATGAAAGACACTAGGAACACACGTGATTACAGGGTAATGACAGGTGAGGGTCTGTGTGTGTGTGAGTGTGTCTTCTGGTGATGTATCGTTGCAGTGCAAACTGAGGGAGGCAACAGACCAACCCGGAGACAATGACATGGTCAACAACAGCATACGAGGGGAGAGAGAGAGAGAGAGAGAGGGCAGGTCACGGGACGTGTCATATGGCGTGGTCAAGGATACAGGTCACGCGGATTTGATTACAAAAACCTCTCGACGATATCTATCTGTGTGTACAGAGTCCAAACACTACATAATGCAGACAAGAAAATTCCATATCTCTCAAGAGAGAATGTCTAAAAGAAGAACGGGCCTAAAGTACGACTATGCCGCTAACATTCTTACACATAGATACCTGATGGCTTTGACAGAGACAGAGGGGTCGATACTCGCCCAACGTTCCCCTCAAAGACCCTAACGTTCTGCTGTTAGTACTGCGACAGCGCTGGTCCTAAGATTAATAGTGAGGCGAGGGTGCTGCTCAGCCCACAGTCTGGACTCGGTAGAATGGTCGGGCAACCTTCAGCAGACGGCTGGAAGCGTCGTCTTCCATAGATTCATGTGACTGGAACGAGTAGGAGGACGGACCTCACTTCCAGGTAAGACCCTTCCTCTTTAGAGACAAACATCTTAGGAGTTAAATTCTCTTCTTATTTGAGTTTCGTTTTGTTAGCTTTATCCTATTAGTCTCCACTGCCTTGGGATGCTTGAACTATGAATTCTCTCTGAAAGGGAGAACGGGAAGTTATATTTCTGGAAAAGAGAGCTGGAAGTTTGGGAAGTTAAGTGTTTCGAAAGGCAGACGAGGAAGTGCTGGGAGGCTATGCCTAGGTAGATGGTCAGTCTCTGTCGCCATGTCAGATATCAGGAAGACAAAGTAGTGGCTAAGGTCTTCACTTCCCTATCTCCACTGCAAACAAATTTCAGATGCCTTATCAAAGTGGGCAGATCTTCCTATCC
This sequence comes from Panulirus argus, assembly GCA_038088735.1. NCBI lineage: Eukaryota > Metazoa > Arthropoda > Malacostraca > Decapoda > Palinuridae > Panulirus > Panulirus argus. The sequence goes on from JAYMFT010227375.1 coordinate 4,175, forward strand.
CACCGACGGTGTTGATACTAAGAAAATAACGAAACGAAACGATTTCAGAGATGCAGGTTTCTCTGGGATGATTTTCACTAACACAGTCAGAACAAGGAAGGACACAGATACCGACCTGTAGCAAGAGAAAAAGCTATACCTGTATTCCCTGAAGCCTGAGTTATAGTCACGATGCGAAGTAAGAAAAGAAAGAAAATAATAACCTTTTGGTGTAAGTGGGGAGGTGTTGTTGGACACCTTAGAGACACCAGAGGGAAGCATTGTCACAGGTGAATGGCCTCGTTTCACGCCCCATTTACCCAACCGCCCAAATGGTCGTCTCTCACCCCAAATTACGCTCTCCGAAGCACCAGTTAGTTACCTGACCGCCCGCACGCCCGCCCCAGACGGTTCTCTCCACTTCCTGGTAGTCAGGGCTGATACCAGTGATGCTGATCACTGGTCGAGGTACATACAGGGGATCCTTTTACTAGTAAATCTCGGCTGAAGAAACTTAGTTGTAAAAGGCTTCAATTATTTCTTTTACTTAGAATAAAGTAACTGAGAAGTGTGTTAAACAGCCGCATGTTGTCATAAATGCTTAAACGATAAATTCATTATCGATGAGACATCAGAGGATTATTTTCTAGTCGTTTGGTTATCCTCTGGTGGGGAGGAGTGGATCAAAGACGCTCAGTTTCCCCTCTGTAGGAAACCTCGTAGAGGGCTGATGGGGTCTCCTGTTAGCTGCTTGCTTTGGGTGGATTAGAGAGAGAGAGAGAGAGAGAGAGAGAGAGGAGACTCTAGTCAGTTATCAAAAGGAATCAACATAAGCTGAGGGGAAAACAGAAGACTTTTTCGAGATGACTCCCAGGGAGAGATCACAGCCTCGTTAGGTCTAGGGTTCGTATCCCCTGTTGCTGGCGCTTAAATGACATCTGGAAGATGGGTCCTTCGGCGATATCTGGAAGGCGGGCCCTTCAACCTCAAGTTGGGAAAAGCATGTGGGACTCTCACTGCGTCAAGCACTTGACGGCATCGGGAGGCACTGAATTTTCCTCTGCCGTAATCTGGAGTCGAACCTCCGTGATATTGGGGATCAGGAGGCGAAGCTCTCACGAATAATTGTATAAGGGCGGGCGTCGAAGGAGCACTCGCTTATCCAGGGAGGATCTTGTGCCATCTCCCTCTATTTTCTTTTGCGAGAGTGGGATCAGAATCCTTCTACCTTATTAACTCTCTTGGTGTCACTTCTTCTCTTCAGCCGTCCATAAGTAGTCTCGAAGAGGATCGGCCAGTGACAAGAGAGGATCGTAGGGTGTTGAAGACATTCCTGAGTGCTGGGAGGAGAAAGTTAAGGAGGGAAGGAGAGACGTCTCTTAGGACTCTTTCCTATCTCCTACACGTTTCCGTCTCTCCATAGACGATCTCTCTTCAGTGTCTTGTCTCTACGACGCAGAGTTGTGGGTTGAGTAGGACGTTTAATGAGCTGCTGTTATTCATTGGACACATCGGAGAAGACGAGTATGTTTGTATTTCCGTCTCATTCACACACACACACACACACACACACACATACTATCTCTCTCTTTCTCTCTTCTCTTCCTTTTTCTTCTTCCTCTTCCTCTTCTTCCTCCTCCTCTTCCTCCACCTCCTTCTTCCTTTTCTTCTCCCAACGTAAACAAGTATGCTCCCACAGTATGAAATTTAGCGCACAGATGTCCTTGATTAAACCATCACTAATGTAAACACACATTAAACATAAACAGCTAATTAGGTCCTGCAGCGCAGACAGATGATACTGATAAGTAAGCCTACGACTTGTACCTATTCAAACAGATGAGCATGAAATATAAGGTAAGCGAGCTGGGTCTACTGCCTGGCTCTGTCATAAGGATATGAATATAACTACTGTATGAAGACTTAAGGACCTGTTAATGATTAAGGCATTACGAGGCCGGCACTGTTAAGTAGGTTATTACGCTCGGCGGCCGTTGTTTGCCACGCGACCGGCAGCTGGGCAGTTAAGTAAAGTTTACAATAACTTCTGTATAAGAGAGTCGCTCCCTACCAGACGACAGTTGCTTCCATTCTTATACATGAGACATCCATCTGGATGGAGTGGAAGATCTTATGTCTTTACTCAGGCTACTGAGTAATTACGAGTCTATCTCGCCCTGCAAGTCATTCACATTTACGTGTTCATACGTAAGGAAAACATCCGTGCGTAAATCGTTTCTTCCTTGGTTAGGTTCATTGGCTCAGACGTTAAGTCTTTCTTAACAAGGACAAGTCCCACATGGTTTTTATGTCACCGGCTTGACTTTCTCCTTGTCGTAATCTCTGTAGAGACATGTTGGGTGTTTCTCCATTGCTACTGCTCCTGTGACCTTTGCTGTTGGTGAAATTCTTCCTATGACCTCTTCAGCTGCTACTTCTACTGTTCCTATAGCCTCTTCAGCTCCTGCTACATCTATAACCTCTGCTGCCAGTGCTGCTTTTCCTGTAATCACTGCTGCTGCTACTATTTCTCAGACCTTTGTAGCAATTGCTACGTTTTCCTGTGATCTCTTTAGCTACTGCTGCTGTTCCTGTGACCCTTACAGCTACTGCCGCTTCGACTGTACTCCCAAGACAGCTGCTGAAACTACCACTGTCCTCTGTATAAACAAAAGATGTCTTGACTCGATCGTCTTCCATTGCTCATGGAAGAAGGATGCGATGCCGCCCAGTGCCAGCCGAGGGAAGAAAACACAACAGCCACAGATAGAAAGTAAACAGTAAGAAATAGAAAGTAAACATCGATCGAAAACATCAGAAAATCTCAAGTACTGTCCTCCAGCTTCGAGGAAGAGAGATGAGGTCAGTAGAGCTGCCTCAAACAGCCTTGACGGTTAAATGATCATTTTGATTGGTTTTCCACTGTATTTGATCTTGTATAACCATCGAAGTCTTGCAGAGAAAGAGTGGACAAGGATCCTCTGACGCACAGTAAAAGAAATAAGAAACATAATATCATTTAAGCGATATGATACCTTATCCTCCTTTTGCCTTTATGTCTTTGATACCAACTGTATCATTATTAGCTCTTGCTGTTGCCCACCTATCCCTATTGACTATATCTGTTGCTCAATTATCCCTTTGAGTTATCGCTGTTGTCTGCCGGAGGTACAAATATCATACTTTTATTTTGTGTCAAATGTTGACTGAGTGAGTTGGTCTGAGCTGGACAAATGAACTTGTGGTACATGATGAGGAAAAGGACGAACAATAGAGAGAAACAACATTAATCATAATAAGAAAGATACAACAGAGGGGTACAACAACATATTGCCAGGCAGACTATACAGTAATTCTGTCTGTTTTCCTAAGTTATTTCCAGCTTTCTATTCATTTTACATCTGTTTCCCTCGCGGCTCTGCTGCCCCTAGCTGTTATATAGTCGATGCCTTATTACCCTTGATCATACACACAGACACAGACACAGACACACACACAGACACACACACACAGACACACACACAGACACACACAGACACACACACACACACACAGTATGGGCTTACACAGACACACACACAGACACACACAAACACACACACAGACACACATAGACACAGACATAGACACAGACATTTACTCTGCATTTCTCAGAGCAATCTATTACCCCAGTTCACAACGTAACCCCTTCCAAAAAGACTGTCAACTTTACCAAGGCAGTACACATACTTGCTCGAAGCAGAGCGTGTGGCGCCCTCCCTCATTTTGCTTCAATTACGCTGACAACCGTTCTTAATTACCGCCTTACGTATATACCCCAACACGTAATACGTTTTAAGAGTTAATTAGTCCTTGTTAGGACGGTAGTTAACCCCCCAGTGTAATATACAATTACAAGTAATGAATTTAATATCGGGGGAACGAAACGTGTGTCGCTATGCCCTTGTTCGCTGCTCAGAGGAACGACGACACCGCCAGACGGAGCCAGTGAGTGGAAAACCTTCACTCGAGCCTCGCTGCGCCATCTCTAGGGCGTCTCCACAACCAAGGAGGAAAGATAATGTTTCTGGAAGAGGTGAAATAAGACAGATGACGCTTGTAAAATCCGTATGTTAAAGTTTTGAGGAGAATCGTCCAGACGTCTTGGTAAAGACTGTGCAAACGTAAAGTCTTTACTTGACTGGCTAGACGTACGTAGTACGTGTTGAGCCAGAAATGAACTGGAGGTATAAACACTGGAAGATAAAAAAAGAGACTGGAAAATATGACAGAGGGGAAAGGCGGGCTGGATTCATTGGCTGGAAAGGTTACAAAGACGGAGGTGGAGTAAGGACAAGGGAGAGGGAATGGAAATGGACAACTGGACACAGAGGATGAAAGGGAAAAGGAACAGACGTGATTAAGAGGGTTATGTCAAGGCTGAGGGAGGTGGGTGTATAGTGCTGATCTGTTCTGATGGCTAAGACTGAACTGTAACATAATAAAAAGCTTCTATACTGGAAATGGTCATGGGAAATATCTCATAATGCTTCCTCACACCAGACAGACAGATGCCCAACTAATACGACACTAATAATTAAGAAATCTACCACATATGTCATCAGTTAAATGCTTAATTACAGGAGATAATGGCCCCCAAACAACGTTACAAGCCCAGATTCTTATTTAGGGTGAAAATTAGTCCTTACACTGTGGTTTTCAAGGGAGAAAACAGGACGCAATAACATGAATTAAGGATACAACGCGACACAGGGAGAGAACACTGGACAGGAAGAGAACGTGCTTTAGGGAGAGAGCACGGCTCAGGGAGAGGACAGGACTCGGAGGGATGATATCACTCAGGAAGAGAATGTGGCTATGGGAGAGAACACGGGTTAGGAAGAGTACACACAGAGCGAGAACACTGCCTGGAAAGAGAACACAGATCAGGAACAGAGCACTGATAAGGGAGACAACTTATAGTTCAGGAAGAAAATATATGACTCAGTGAAGGAAACGCGACGCGGGGAGAGAACGATGACTGGAGAGAGGAACACACCCACGGGGAGAGAACCTCTTAAACTCCCATCAACGTTACAATCAAACTACATTTACGCTGGATCGACACCAACGGGATTTGCATGTTGTAGAAGGTACGGGTTGTACCGCTATAACCGAGTCATTAACACAGCCAGGTGAGATGTCTGTGTGGAAAGTTAGTGTTACAAGTGGAAGTATTTTGGGGTGTATAGCAGCTGCTATAACCTGCACTGTAAAGGTTATAGATAGATTGGAAATGTTATAGGTACTATGATAAATATAACGTCCAATGGAAACATTACAATTATAATGAAAATGTTATAGGTATGAATGGACGGGTTATACGCGCTTTGACTATTTGTAGCGCTTATTGAAAAAGGTACAGTAAAGATTGAAATAATATGGGTATACTGAAAACGTTATAGGGAGCAATGGATGAAATATAGATGTTTGAATAGTTTACAAATACATCGAAATGATCATATGTCAAGTGAAAAGGAATATAGGCTCATTGAAAATACAATAGTTCGAATGAAAACGTCATAGGTATAAGAAAAGGTTATAGTTATGTAGGTTATAGGTACAATGAAAAATATACAAGTACAATGAATAAAGTATAGATACAATGAGCATACATGAGTCGCGAAACAAAAGATAAATCGAGATGATGAATAGGCTGATTCTTCCTATATGATTCAGCGGGGAAAAAAGTCTATTATGTGACCTGTAAACCTGGTGGTTTGCTGCTGTTTAAAACTGACTCGTGTAAAAAAGGCATTTAAACACGGCCCACCCCTGAAGCATTTACAAAAACCTGGTTTAACGAAAGGGTCTCTGAAGAACTGACGGCTTTTCCCTAAGGCATTTAAATGTACCGAGTTTGGGGCATTTAAACCAGCCTTTTTCGATTGATTTACTCGACCTAAATTTGAAATAATTAAAGAATGTGTTTAAGGCATTTAAAAATTTCTCTTCCCTGCCTTTGATTTCATCCTTATCTTAAAAATCTAAATGTTTTTATCCTGTTTACCGAGTGATTTCTCGTTGACTTTCAGTTGATCTTTTGCAAAACAACTAAATAGATTTCTAATCAAATAATCAAAGGCCTTAAAGTTTAACTTCATCAAATAAGCATTTAAGTCTGCGTTATTTGAAATTCCCAAGTGATGAAATTTGAAAAACTTTTCGCTACAGGTGTCCAGACCCAGCAGGTCACAGTGCGTGTGAGGTGGCATCGAAACTGATCATAACGCTGGGCAACAGGGGCGTAGGGAATGTGTGGGTGTAAAACAGGAATACATTTCTTCAACCTGACAAAGAATATAACGATGACGAGAGAAGGTTTCATCCTCTCCTGATGGCAAACAGTCACCCCAAGGCCAATTTCTATGCAGGAGCCTTGGCGCTGCCCAAGACCTTTCTAGAGCCTCCTGTAGCCCAAGGCTGCGCTACCTACAGCAGCATGGGAATGCGGACTCCTTTGGAGTGAGACGTTCTTTCATGAGACTCTACCTCCCGGTGATACAGCCTCGGCAAAAGGTGACTTTTCACTCGCGGTGTAACCTCGAGCAGGCGGAGTCCGGTAACACCGACAAGCAAATTGATTAGGTATATATGATTAGCTGTTCTTTGATTCAAGGGTACATCTAATGCCACCCTATTTCACGGGAAACAGAAAATATTGTAAACCATAAGAATTCGTCGTTGGTTCTTGTAAGTAGGTATACACACCACACACACATAATCATACATCCCGTATATAAAATCATACATATACACATAAATACACACATACACCGAAATAACACAGCCATAAACCCTGCCAACAACACAGGAAGAACTTCAGCAGTGCAACTTAAAGCATGAAGTTCCCGGCCACGTAACTCTAGGAACTTCTCACATTCCCACACACCAGCTGGGGGCAGTTCTCAAGAGGCATCCAGGTTTACGGTCATCCCTGAAGGCGAGGTGGTCCGGCACCAACCCCACGGAAAATATGGTCCAATGCAGGATATATATATATATATATATATATATATATATATATATATATATATATATATATATATATATATATATA
>JAYMFT010227386.1:0-11252 GCA_038088735.1 Panulirus argus
TATATATATATATATATATATATATATATATATATATATATATATATATATATATATATATATATTAACTCTTGTAACATGAGAAAGTTAATCGATAATAACAATAGTCTTCCTTTTGTACTAAACACAGCTTATTAAAAAAAAAATAAAATAAACTTTAGTATTTATGGTGCTAACAGGTAACCAAAACCAGCGTCTTTTTGATTTATTATTAAGATCGGTCAAGTATTGTAGCTTGCTAACTTTTTAAGTACTTCGCCCAATTTCACTGGAACTGCGCATTATAGCACAACCGCACTGCGCACTAGACATCACCCTGAGCCCTTCAACGATACCACCTCCGGATTACCCCCAGGAAACCCCAGAACCCAACAGCAACACTGCGCAATATATCACCTCCGGATGAACCACCTAGAACCCCAGACCTACAGAGACACTGGCCACATAACAGACACCAGAGGACCACAAGGTGCGACCCGCGCTTCTGACGACAACTGCATCACCTGATGTTGATGTTGATTCGCCATACACAGAGCAGTAGAAAGAAAATGGCAGATAAACAAAACTCCTAAACTTACTGGCATAAACTAATGTGGACGACCAACCCGGTACTCGTGAAACATGGTAACCACAGGAACATTAGCACGAACACAAACTGATGCCCAACACCCAGCCACACTAATGCTTTGGGATCCGCGAACAGCCTAGTCGTTGTACACTAGCGTACATACCTGCATGTGTGTGTGTGTGTGTGTGTGTGTGTGTGTGTGTGTGTGAGGGGAAAGGGAGTACGCCAACTCCACGTGGACAGGTAGATGAACCCGCGTTATTAATGAGACCAAATGATCACGTTGCTCAGCGCCATTACGGACATCCCCTTCCTCGCGCGCAAACCCGCACCGGAAACTTGATGCACACACACCCCACCACCGGAAACACTTTCGCCGCAACGAAGCCGTATGAAATATCCCACTGGAGGAACACCTAATAAATGCAACACAGAAGGAACCTCTAATTCTATAGGATGGAACGTATAATAATTACAACAGATATAACATCGACCAAGATGGGGAAGCGTCCGATTTACAAATTAAACACCAGACCTCAAACTTGTAAGGGATATCATGTCGGGTGAATCAGCTGATCTCGTCTTGCCTCGGATTGCTGGCCTTTCGCCAGTTATCCCTAACGAAAAAAAAAAATAAACAGGGATCTCAGAGCGCTGTCGTAACATATCAACTACATCAGACAAGGTTTTGATCAATAATTATATAAGGACAAACGTTACCAAGATTGAGAAAATCACAGAACATCCCATAGCGTTCCCGTAACCTCATTCACGCTAGAAGAGAAAAATTACCGTCTCCGATATGGAAAATGACTTAGTCACACACAGCCTTTCGCTTAAAGAGACATTTTGGTCGTTTATTAAAAAAAAGTATACAATCTTTCTGGTCTGTATAATCCTATAGACCCAATAATGACGTGATGAACTTTAACAATCACCACAGACACCATAAGCTGGTATGAGATCCGTTTAAGTATAAAATACTCATCGCCTGGCCATTATCGAATACGGTCCTACTATCTGTCGAGCCAACAGACCCCCTCAAGCGTTATCTTTTACCCCCCCCCCCCCAACACACACACAAAAAAAGACTTTAATAACACAGAAACTCTCGTTCAAAGCTGAGCCTAGCCTCGTCTTAGAGCTGAGGCTGGTTTGACCAGGTATTTGGTGCTCTCCCAAGATGGTTAGCTGCCACTTGCTACCTACTATGCCAAACGCAGCAATGCCGTACCAGTGAGCCACGCGTTAACATCAATGCACCACCACCAACCCTCCTATCCACTCACTGATCGCGACAATCATCCTCTCATTGTTGCCATGTTTCCACAACACACTAATCGGCAATGCTGTGTCGTCAACCGCACCAAATATAGACGCACAACTTAAGCATTCACTGAGAGTTCATTCGACTAGCCACCATGTCGTACTATCAAACAGAATGTGCTTGGCACGGGTTCGCATCCCCACCAGCGAAAAGACACCAACCATGTGAAATATGCTACCAACCACCAGTGTTGCCACAAGGCGCTCACGTCAATAAATGCAACTCCCGCTCCCCCCACCCTCCCTGCCACCTCCCAACACAGACACACACACACACACACACACACGCGCGCGCGCGCTACCGACCACGCTGAGCATACCGGTGTTGCTATACCGGTGGAGTGGTCCTTATCAGCGCCAGATGTTTTTTTACCAGTACTCGGTCGATGCTTCGAGGGCATTATCACCGAGGATGACCAGTAGCTGATAATGTTTGCGCGATCAACGGCCGACAGGAAGACAGCCGGAGGGGAGGAGAAACGGAGGAGTGGGTGGGTCAACGTTCACTAGATACCTCCGTTTAAAATAGTTCAGTGGAAACAACCGGCACTTTTTTTTTGAGGGGGGGGTGACGCGAAAGCGGGCGGTCCTGAAACAACCGTGGAACACCGCGTTGGTAGGGATGGCTGGCGTGGGCGTGGGCGGAGGGACCTCCGTGGCGCTGCCGAGAAACCGAGATGGCGTGCATAATAGAGAGGGAGAGGAGGTAAACAAAGAGGTTGAGGGGCGGCAGGTGGGTGGGGAGGTAAGGGCGGAGTTTTGGTCACGCTGGGACTCCCGAGTCTGTCATTACCAGCACCGTGACTCTCCTCCTCTTCCGAGTCACCTGCACCACCGCCATACGCTCACCTCACCGACGGAAATACATCACACGGGAGAACAGCGAAGGAATACAGCGATCCCAGTCTTCAAGCTATAACGTCTGTATATCAAGATTTATGGATGACTTCCGATTTGTCGTTCTTAGGTAATGGTACGGCCTGTGGTGAGAGACTGATGGTAATGGCACCGACTGTAGTCATCAGTGAATGGTAATGGTAGAGTCGGATATAATTAGTGAATAATTAGTGAATGATAATGACGAGAGATGCAATCAGCGCGAGATAACAGTGCGGCTTAAAAGTAATTACATGTGGGACAACTTGTAATTTTCAAATGGTAACAGTAAGATTTGAAATTAGGTTACAGCACGACTTTTAAGTACGACTTGTAATCACAAAATGGTGGCATTACGACTTCTGCAGATCACTGAGTAGTAATATTACGACTCCCAGGAATCTCTCTCTCCGTAAGGAAATGGTACACGACTTGGGAGGGAATCACTGAATGAATGGATGGTACCGTTTGGTCCGACTGCCTCTGTATAAACAAACACACACCACATTAATTGGTGACACTTCGTGACCACAGCATCGCCTGGTACCGTTCTGGTCGAATCCCTGGTGACTGGGGCATTACAGCAGGTATAGGAGGACCAGAATGCGAGCGTCCCAGGTACGTGGTAACAAAGACTGACCTTCAACCAGCGCCCTCAAACTCCCTCCCCCTCGCGTGTACACGCCTGCATACACGCCAACTACAACAAAAGTCGCGCTCAGCCCTTGAACTACACGCCAACCACAACACCCGAGCGTAGCCCTGAATTCACACGCCAACCACAACAGGAGTGGTTGGAATCCCACCTTTCCCCCCTCCCTAGGAACCTGGCAGGTCCTGGTAGCCTTAATACCAGCTGCCGGCTCACCAGGAGAAAGTGCGGACTTACCGTAGTAGATGTGGTATGCGTGGTGGTCATAATGTGGTTGGGGGGTTACTAAGTCGCCGCCCGCCATGCTGCCGTCGTCTTCCACTTCTTCCTCTTCTGCTGCAGACGAGGCCGACGACTCGTCGTCGGGAAGCGACGACGCCACGGAAATGAGCGACGAGGCTCTGGACGGCCACTCGCTGGTGGTGGTAGTGGTGGTGTTGTTCCGGTCGGCGTCAGTGTTGGTGTTGAGGGAGAACAGCGATGCCCACCTGCTGACCAGCAGACTGTCGGGGGAGGAGGGGGCAGACACTGCTGCAGGAGGGGCGGTTGTGAGCAGCGGCCGCCGCAGGGGAGGAGCCTGACCACTCTGGCGCAGGTGCAGCCGCGCAACAGTTGTCAATAGTGCTGTGTCTGCAGGACTCAGTACGGCAGGCTCCTCGCGGCTTAAACGCACGTTCGTGCAGCCGTTGGTCAGGAGTTCCGTCAGGTGCTGGAGACGACCTGGCAGGTCGGGGTAGGCCGTGGACAGGTCTCCGAGGGCGGCTAGCGGCCGCAGGAGGGCAGGGTGGTGCTCGTTGGCCGTGGGGAAGAAGGCCTCTCGGGAAAGCGAGCGGGCTATCCTCCTGTGTGACCACACGTGGCGAGCTAGAGGGCCGTCCGTGGCCTCCCCTGCTGCTGCTGCACTGTGTCGCCGCCACTCCCGCACTCGTCCACCACTCTCGACGCAATCACTGGGAACACTGCTCGACTCACGCACCCTTCCCCCTTCGCACTCGCCAACACTATCGGCGTGGGGGCCGCCGGAATCACGCACTTCGCCCTTCTGCTGGTGCAGCTCGATGTATATGTCCGGGTGGGAGTTGTTGGTGCAGGAGTGGGTGTGGAGGAGGGGCGAGGCTGTGGCTGTGGTGCGCTCGGCCCGGCGCTGCCACGGTAACTGAGTCACACGACCGCTGGAACCCCCACTCCCGCCGCCGCCACCAACACCGCCACCGCAGTCTTCCACACAGCACCCGTCCCGTCCGCACCGACACCCTCCCTCACGCAGCACAGAATTCACCATCGTCTCTGATCCTTTATTTTGCCGCTACCGGACTACACGTTTAGGCCCACCTTCCCGTCAACCTGAGGACAGTCGGCCGTCTGGGGGCGACACTCATCGGCGTTCTGAGCCTTCCCGGGAGCAAAGAAAGAAACAGCGGGCACTACTGTCAAGTACCACCACCGCTTCGGGAAAACGGGAACACGCACACAAACACACACACGCGCGCGCAGGGGGGCTCTGTCAAGCACGCCAGCACCAAAACCACCAAGCACCACGACGTACAAAACGCACGGGGCAGGGCGGGGCACCGCGGGGGGAAGACGCGCGCACAGAGACAACGGGAGGAGGTAAGTACCAGAGGCTTGGCACCTAAGAACTGAGGCAGGCAGCCAGGTGACACGTGGGGTATACTCCCTGGGAGCGCCAGCATGCCAAGCCCAGGCCGGCCGAGGTGAGCCGGAGGGGGGTGGGGAAGGAGGTGGGTGGTGGTGCTAGTAGCAAGTGGGGGGGGGGATGTGGGAGGGAGGGGGGTTCACATACTGAGTCACTACTGTCCAGGTGGGAGGAGGGAGGGGGGAGGAGGTATCTCCAAGAAGGTAAAGTCAAGGTGCGCGTGACGTCACAGTCTAAAATATTCCGCCTTACACAATACTTTTCGAACTTATATAAAATACAGCTGCGAACGCCTGTGGTTTCTATGAGGATGTCCTGCTCGCAGAAAAACTTTTCGAAAAACAACAACAGCAAGACTCCTCCCTCGCCCACATGTTATGCATGACCTTAAGCTTAAACTTAAATCACAGCCCGGGAATAATAAGCTTAAGCTGAGCATCACACGACAGACAGACATTGCTTCTTAACAATCGACAGACGTCATCTGCAACGTAATGCAATCACGTATGAATCACAAAAGCGGAAATTTCTGCACCTGCACTTCAGTGAGAAGCACAGATTGTGAGGCGGCGTGAGTGGTGCACGGGACTGACTGGGGAGCCCCAAGTCGTCCTTCCCGTAGAGGCCGAGGACGACAAGTGGTCGTTAACACAGAGCCTGAGGGCGGCACGTGGTCGTCATCACATAACCTGACGACATGAGGTCGTCTTACCACAGGGGAGGGGAATGACGCGTTGTCGTTACCACAGGCTGGGGACGACTTGCGGTCGTTTACCACAGAGCCTGAGAATGACAAGTGGTCGTCACCACGACCGGGGAAACGACGCCACGACCACCACCACCACCACATGATAACACCCCACGGGATGTGAACACGCCACATTTTCTTTTTTCTCCATCGTGAATAAAGGCGATTGCCACACCTGCTATAAATACCACACTCGCCGCTCCTGCAGCTGGGAGGGTCGGAGTACCTCAAGGCGAGACGGGCGCCCCAGTCCTTGTCTCTCACGCCCTTGCAATACACCCAAGGTGCAACTAACCAACCAACCATACGGCGAGGAGACATCACTGCCAAGATGTCTTCTTCCGACACATGATCACCACGACTGTTTTGAACGCTGATAAACTGAAGACATTTCATTTCAATGTTGACATAATAGGACATGTGCATGTTGTACTTTAACACACACAACTCTCTCTCTCTCTCTGTATATATATATATATATATATATATATATATATATATATATATATATATATATATAGTTTTTAATATACTTCTTGTGGTTTTATAATCAGCTTCAGACTTTTCAGTTTATGCGACAATAGTTTTGTTTTGTATTCTGAGCCCCTTTGTATAATTTTGTGGTTGTCAACATCTGAAAGCAATTCCGCATTATTTCTTATCTAAACATCTTAAAGTTAGTGATTATTCATAATTAATGCAGCGTTATAGATGTTTCCTGTTACATTCATTTCTTGCCTAAATAACTCTCTATTCGTGGTGTTTTAGGACTACCAACAGCTTAGCACTTGTATACACCCATTGCCTCACTCAGTGCACGAAAGCTTTTGACTTGACCCACGACGGAGCTGAGGTCAAAGGTCATACATTCTTGACCAAGGACTGTGTAACGTTCGCGGGGAAGGGGGGGGGGGGGTGTCGTCCCGTCGTGCTCATGAGTTCCCGTTCTTCCCACATTCATACCGTTCGGTACGGCAACTTCTTTAACACAGCCGTACCGTTCGCTATATCACAAGAGTGGCTTGAAATCACCGTCCCCAAGGCCTGAGACGTGATTAGGTCGGCTATCTTGTTACACACTCCAGCAGAATCAACTAACATGTAGGAAGTTTAAACCCCCCACATTCCCCCAACCCACACAATCTCCAGAGTACAAGATATTGACTATATCTGCATTAATCATTAGTGCAATGATGTGCATTGCCCTCCCCCCCACATGCACCAAGTTTACATAAATGCACCCGAGACAAGGCAACGACGAAAAGAAAAAGTCATGTAGGTGGAGATCCGATTATTTCCACACACATACCACTCGTTAGCTCAACGGTAATTTCGAATAACTAAACGTTACGTCTCTCGCATCTTTGCACCAACATTCCTCGGTCATTATTTGTGAAGGTCGAGCACAAAACCCGCCATTGTTTCCACGGCAACAGCCACATACCTCCGGCAAAGACGTTCATGCCATTTTACAGTTTTGTCATAAACGCATTTTTTTCCCCGTAATTCTTCTTTTACGTACAGTTTAGGATTGCCATTGTAATTCCAGTTACTTCACACAACCGACGGTGTGACATCCCCGGACATTTATAATTAGAGCTAGATCCAGTCTTTTCTGGACGGGTACATAGAGGCAACGTGAAACAAATGCTACATATTTTGTCATCAGCCTGTAATAAGGTCACCTTCCGTGGGAAGTGATCACCGCCCCCCCCCCCGTAAAATTCTATGGGTTAACGGGGGCCACCTGAAGATTCCCCTCCTCCTCTTTCCCCCTCCAACGATTTCCCCGGCTGGGATTGGTTGTGGGATTGGTTAGGGCACAATCCTAAGCTAATCCAACCCAGCCAACACAACCTTTGCAAGGGGTGGGTGGGGTGGGGCGGGAATCATCAGGTGATCTGTTAACGGTAACGAGAGCAATCGTTTAGTCTCTTCACCACCGACTGTGCATATAACGTATTCATAGTAGAGCAGCATCAGACCTGCCCTTGCCAAATTCCTTGTGTCTATATGGACGACAAAACGCACGTACTGAGAGACATATAATTCACCAACACGTCTCGCTGTGCAGTTCACCTTTAAGAGATTCCGATCCCATCATGTCACTGGCTGTCGCAAAATTCTCCGTCTCGATGCCATATCTAGAAACCAATAGGTATCAGCTGATAAGATTGCCCCTACAGTCTTAATCCCTCCAACAGTCCAGTCAAGTTCCCCATCGCCCCGTAACTTTAAGAACTTCATCATCCCATCCCCCCCCCCCATGAAACAACTTGATCAAGTTCACAGTTCCTGGTCCGGGAACTTTTACCTTTCAACTTCAAACTACTACAAGATTTTTCTTCTTCCCTAATATGTGCCTCAGCTTTCACCATCCTTGTGTCAAGGTATACGATCTCTTCTTTTTTTTTTTCTTTCGATGAAGTTTCTTTCAGTTTCACGGGCTTTGCTGCAACGTGCAGCGTGAAGTTTCCCCCCTAGCCTGAGTCGAGTAATCGAGAACTTCAGCATCTAAACTCACGGGAACTCACCCTCTACCTAATCTTCACGTGACTCTTCCCAAAAGATCGCAAAATCAGCCCATTCCCTTTTACGTACAGGACCACGAAACCAGAGTTCGCTCTAGGTGTACTTAGAGAGAGAGAGAGAGAGAGAGCGAGAGAGAGAGAGAGAGAGAGAGAGAGAGAGAGAGAGAGTGGCGGAGGCCTTGGCGCAGGTACTGGGTTCTCCACCACAGCATATAAACAAACAGGCAAGACACCACACGTAGGGAACGTGGCCGCTGTGACTCACCCACGAGGCAGGCATCTTACTCCCCGAGGGTGACACGAGCACCTCTCTCTCCCCCAACGCGACCTGTCACTCTTGTCTTGGCGCTCGTCAGGGGAGGAGGGGAAGAAAGGGGAGGGAGTGGGGGGGATGGAGGGAACTAGACATAAAAAAGGACCAGGCACTGGCACCTGTGGAACAGGGGGGAGGGAGGGTGGAGGGAGAGGAGGAGAGAGAGAGAGAGAGAGAGAATGGGGAGGGGAGGCGGGGGGCACGTCTCAACCTTCACCTTGAGATTCTCGGGGAGGAGGCAGCTGCGTTTGCCAGGCGAGGTGGGGCGATACCAGTACTAGACACACACACATACACACAAGCTTCCCCCGCTGTTTGTGCTCGGTCACGATGCACAAGCGACACATACACACACACACACACACACACACGAGTCTGCTGGCGTCCCCACCATAAAGCAGGGCAGGTGTTTCGGCGTCCTTCCCCCTCCCCCCGTTGCACCACCACAATACCATACACAGAACCGTATCGCGAGCGGGACGGGCCTCCCTGCACCACCGCTACCCCCATACGATGCGGACCCCTAACCTAACACGGGGGCACGACGGATCCGCCACGACCATCACGCTACGCAGAGAGACAAGACTCTCGACACCTTCCACAGTTGTCTAATATTACAAGACTCGTAGTGGTGGCGGCGGTGGTGGTGGCGGCGGCGGTGGTTGCTGCTTCGCGACCCCCACACCAGACGGGCTAAATCTACACCTCTTCCGCCTTCCTGATTTCCCCCCCTCTCCTCCCCCCCCCACCCACACAAGGTTCCTCTCTTAACAGCAGTGCGCCCACGGCTCCCTCGCTGAAAAACTTACCTCGACCGAGAACAACACTGCTGAACTCTGTGTCACACCCTCAAGGTTCACGTCCACCGCGAGCTTTCAAAGAGTCTCCTGAACATTGTCGCCGCCACGACGGTAACGACTCGGGCTTGGGTATCATCACGGGTCCGGCCTTTGACCAGACCGCTAAGGGTCAAGTCAAAGGCCAGGTGACCACACCCGAGGGTCGTACCATCGTGCTCTGGGGGTCTAAGGACAAATGGTGAGGACGTACGAAGTGTGTGTGTGTGTGTGTGTGTGTTGTGTAAACATGAGAGCTGTGTAACTGGCTCCAGACGCTCTAGAAGCAGAGGCATCCACCGCCCCGGGGATACATCAAATATTAATTGTTTTAATTCCTCACATTATACAAATACAAAGCGTTCTAATGACAGCACAGGTGAAGATTCCATGGCTAGGTAGGGGGTAGGAGGAGGCAAGCACAGGGCGTACAGTGGATGCAAATCACTGACACAGTTCTTGACCCTTCAAGCACACGATTACACCTATACCCTACCCTTGCGACGCTGAAAGAAGTACTTTTCATACAGCTGAAGAAATAAACTACATAAGTCACCTCTTAACAGAGTAATGACCATCGAATTATGCAGCCTGCGTGGTCAGACTGGTATATAAATACGAAAGACAAGCGCGCGGATAAAAGGCACTCACATCACCCACATATTAGCATCGCTTCACCAGAGTTCGAGTTCTGGGCTTTAACCTCCCGTGGCCTTGACTTCGGCAGCCGTTTGGTTCCACAAGCAACAAACTGGTATTTCCAGACGGCAATCTTAAGACCTATGAGCACCCGGTGGTAATACTGAGAGCGGGGTCTCCAAGCAAGGCGTCCAAAGCCAACACTCCATGGTAATGTGTCCTGGTCTCCTGACAACCAGGGCCCTTGCCAACAACCATGGTGTCCACCATGGCCAACATCTGACCTTCCAGGACACGGGGACAGGCAGCAGGTGCTCTCTGGATTGTGTGACTGGTTTACCCCCTTAAGCAAGATGGTGAGTCCTTTACTATTTTTCATATGTTAAAGCCTCCAGTTATGGACAAAAGTCCACATCAAGGCCGGGCCTTAATCGAAAATTATAGAGAATAATGAAAAGGAAAAAGAAAAAAAACAACAAAAGAAAGTATTTACGAATTTTGGAGGTATTACATATAGCACTATGGAAATATTCATCTCCACAGCACCGACCCTCGCCCCTCGGGGTCAAACACAGATGTAAATCACGAGGGCCACCCGAGATGTGAGGAGACAAATACCTTCCCACGAGATATGATCGCCGGGATGACCTGATAATGGGACCCACCCAAGGTCAAGCGGGGTCACGTACCCAGCGGTCACTTGTCAACACGGTGGTGGTGATGATAACAGACCATGATTTACCTACGCTATCGGGACGCCCTCCAAAGATACCAACCAGTACAAGCACCGACTTAACTGATGCCGTTAACGGAACTGTTGAGAATCGGTGGAGATATTAGCTCCCCCCAGCTTGGTAGACTTTACACAGTTCGCTCATCTGTGAATCAGTTAGGCTCGTCCACTTGAACCTGCCCTTCGAGTTGCTGCTGCTGCTAGTGGAGGCATCAATTAACGAGGGTTTGCACCGGACTCCCCTCATGTGGCATGTTCCCACACAGGATGTGGGCCGCTGCCCAATAAATTGGCTCCATGAGAGAGAGAGGGAGAGAGAGAGAGAGAGAGAGAGAGAGAGAGAGAGAGAGAGAGAGAGAGAGAGAGAGAGAGA
>JAYMFT010227397.1:0-11252 GCA_038088735.1 Panulirus argus
CCAGATATCTAAAACACTTCACTTCCTCCAATTTTTCCCCATTCAAACTCACTCCCCAACTAACTCATCCCTCAACCTTGCTAAACCTAATAACCTTGCTCTTTATTCACATTTACTCGCAACTTTCTCCTTTCACACACTATTCCAAACTCAGCCAACCACTTCTGCAGTTTCTCACTCAAATCAGTCACCAGCGCTGTGTCATCGGTGAACAACAACTGACTCACTTCCCAGGCCCTTTTATCCCCAACAGACCGCATACTCGCCCCTCTCTCCAAAACTCTTGTATTTACCTCCTTAACCACTCCATTCATAAACAAATTAAACAACCATGGGCACATCACACACCCTTGATGCAGACTGACCTTCACTGGGAAACAATCACTATCATCTTTTCCTACTCGTACACATGCCTTACACCCTTGATGAAAACTTCTCACTGCTTCCAGCAGTTTATCTCCAACACGAATGAGTGAGGAAAGGTTGACAAAGAGGACATATATATATTATCTTTGTGAACCTTTCCTCACTCATTTGTTCCATATGTCCAAACCATTTCAAACACACCCTCTTTTGCTGTTAACCACACTCTTTTTATCACCACACATCTTTCTTACCGTTACATTACTTACTCAATCAAACCATCTCACACCACATATTTTCCTTATACATTTCATTTCTAACACATCCACCCTCTTCCGTACAACTCTGTGTATAGCCCATGCCTTGTGACCGTAAATATTGTTGGAACTACTATTCCTTAAAACATACCCATTTTTGCTTTCCAAGATAATTTTCTTTCCTTCCATTCATTTTTCATTGCTCCCAGAACCTTCGCCCCTTCCCCCACCCTATGACTCACTTCTGCTTCTATGGTTTCATTTGCTGCAAACTCCACTCCCAAATATCTAAAACACTTCACTTCCTCTAATTTTTCCCCATTCAGACTCACTCCTGAACTAACTCATCCCTCAATCCTGCTGAATCTAATAACTTTGCTCTTATTCACATTTACTGTTAACTTTCTCCTTTCACACTGCTTTCCAAAACCAGTCACCAACTTCACAGTTTCCTACTCAAATCAGCCTTCAGTGCTGTATCATTGGCGAACAACAATTGACTCGCTACCCAGGCCCTCTTATCCTCAACAAAGTGCATGCTCTCCTCTCTCACAAAAACTCTTGCATTTGCCTCCCAAACCACCCCATCCATAAACAAATTAAACAATCATGGGGACATCGGACACTCTTGCCGCAGACCACCCTTCACTGAGAACCAATTAATCTCCTTTCCAACTCATACACATGCCTTATGCCTTTGATAAAAACTTTTCACTCCTACACCATATATTCTTAAGACCTTCCACAAAGCATCTCTATTAATCCTCTCATATGCCTTCTCCAGATCCATAAGTTTTACACACAAAACCCTGTTTTTCTGAATATTTTTCACACACATTCTTCAAAGCAAACACTTTATCCACACATCCACTTCTAAAACCACACTGCTGCACCCCAATCTGGTGCTCTGTACATGCTTTCACCCTCTCAATCAATACTCTCCCATACAGTTTTCCAGGAATACTCAACAAACTTATACCTCACAAACTTATACTTCACAATTATCTCTTTGTGTTTTTTTTAGATGTGTTGACAAAACTTTCGAAGCATATTCCAATTGAAGCCTTATGAAAGATATCAATAGTTTGCTAAATATTTCTCTATCCATATACTTGAAAGCCATTCTTATAATTGCCAAAAGACATTTTACCCTCTTCACTATTCTCCTCCTGTGAGATTCTTGCAACAGGTTAAGGACTATAATGACTTACAAGTCCTTTTGACCCACAAAATCCTGAAGCTTATATCCTGCTGGGTAATAATTTTATAGAGGTTTTCTTTCACTTTGTCCCATCCTCTTTACTTTGCATGGGCTGACTTTCATCAACCATTTATGAGACCAACTTTGAATACTGTTTAGTTCCCCTTGTGAGCTGATTCAATCCTCCTCACTTTTCACTTCCTGCATGACTTTTTGGATCATTTGTAAACATATTCAGGAAGGAGTCCATACCCTCAGGCAAGTCATTTACATAGGTAAAAAAGAGAGTAACTTTATCAAAACAGATCCCTGGGTTACTCCAGTGGTTACTTCCACCCATTTGGAGGTTCTTCTGACATGTGACTTTTGTTCCCTTCTGATAAGATAACCTTGTATCCATCAGAGGAATTTTGCCCATATTCCTTCTTGATAGTCCTCCTTCTTTAATCAACCTCCCATGCCCTTTTGTGTCAAAGGTTTTATGGCAGTCAGAAATATAAACAATCTAACCTGCCTTCCATTTTGTCTAAGATGAAGCTTACTCTCTCAAAGATATCACAGAGGTTTGTTATACATGATCTTCTTTCCCTAAAACTTTGTTGCACTTCACATATATAATTTCTCCGTGGAGAGGTGTCCAGTTGGTTACCACGCTTGTCAAGGAGAATGATCTGTTGTTCAGTGCCTCTTCCTGGTCTTCTTTCTTTAAGATATGTATGATGTTTACCCCTTTTTCATTCCATTGGTACATTGCCATTCTCCAGTTACATCTTGAAAAATATTTCAGGTCTATCCAGTGTATCTGCACAGAGCTTCAACACATATAGTGAAATTTCAGTAGGACTGTAAGCTTTATATGAGTCAACATTTTAGTATTCTATTTATGTCTTTTGTAAACATATCAATGTTTTCTAAAGCCACTTCTTCATCACAGGTCACAAGTGTTGGGGCTATTGTGTTTACCAATGTGAAAATGCTTTTGAACTTATTTAATTTCTTGTATATCCTTGCATCATCCTCAATTATTTTTCCCTCTGAATCCCCTAATCTGATTAGCTGGTCTTTAACTGACAATATACATATGATAGATTTATGGAAAAGTTTTAGGTTTTCACCTGATTTATCCACAACAATACTCTAACCAAAATTTTTCTGTTCCTGCTTTCTTATTTTATTACACTCATTTTTTGCTCCCTCATACCTTGCATAAGCTAGCTGGCTGGATTGTTGCCTGTATTTATGCCTCTGCTCATCTTGAAACTCCCTTGCTTTTTAACATCTTTGATTTAATGATTCTTCCCTCCATCTAAACCTTCCCTCTGTATTTAAGGCTATAGGGTGTGTGTGTGTCTTATTGTCATGTCATGGGCAAAATATGCTCCAGTCATCCTCATCTTGGATGAGAAAAAAGATAAGGTATAAGAAATGGAATGAAAAAGGTAATCAGGTATCCTCTGGTGTTTGTAGACTTACCACCTAAAAGGAGAAAGGTAATAGGAAAGAGGGAACAAAAGAAAGAAGAAAATACCACAGCTTTGCCATTTTAGGAAAGTAGGAGTTTTTATAATGATCAGTTCATGTGGGATAAGCCTTCACACAGAAATTGCGGGAAGCAGCAGCTTGACACTTGCCACAGATCCAAGGCTTGGGTGATATAAAAGGTGTAGAATAAAGTTGCATGAGGCATATTATGAATGAAATTGGCATTGAAAAAAGTTGTATGAGGCATATTGTGAATGAAATTGGTATAAAAAAAAAGTTGTATGAGGCATATTGTGAATGAAATTGGTATGAATGGAGACCTTGACCTCAATTGATAAATCAACTTGATGTGTCAAATGAAAAAGATTGAAGCACATTTATAATTGTGGGAGTACAGAATTCACCTAACACACTGGACATAGGTTGATGTAAAGATATGGTAAACTGTGTTTACCTTATCCACTTTGTTGATGTAGGGTTGGAGTGATAATGATAAACAGATAGACAAAAAAAAGTCTTCCTTCTACATTGATTTTTCATTTTAAAGCTCAGTTAGTCTGTATTTTGAAGTATGCTATTGGATTAATGACACATTTTCTAGATACCTTCATCATAGGAAGTATTTGAAAAAAATATTGGTAAGGGATGTATTCTCAAAAAGTATTTGCTTTTCCGGTGATATTATTATTAAAGTATGTTTTCTTCTTCAGATAAGCATGACCAATTCATCAAGTCCAACTCAGCTGTATGACTGCAGTGCCATGCATCATGGTGAAAAACAGACTTGTCTCACACAACCAACTCCTTACTCTAGTATATATGAAGATTTGCTGTATTCATCACAAAGTGAACACGGTATAAGACAGACAAGTTACCAAGAGGAAGGGGATTATAGAGGAGAAGGCGAAACGTGTTTCTCACCTGTTAAGTAAGTACAATTTATCTCAGATTTATGTTTTTAATCTGGGGTATAAAAGATAGATATTTTCATCTTTAATGTCAGATGAGATTTAAAACTATACATCTTAATTGATGAATTAGTTGGTAGTAAGACCCAATAACTAAGCTTGAAGTACCATGCATTTTCAACGATATTAAAAGAACACAGTACTGTGGATTTAGTAAAGGCATATCATAATGTAGACTAGACAGAGCTTTGGCATTCTCTTGACTCAGTGGTTTGGCTAGAGGTTTTGACTGCTGCCAGTAGCATATTCAATGAAAGTAGTGTTTGTATGAAAATTAAAGGTATTTTGAGAATGGTATGAAATAATTGTAGGAGTGCTTTGGTATTGTGTATTGTGACTTTTCCATGGGATAAGAGTGGGATGGAGATGAATTTGTGGTACAGGTAACCTAACCATGATGGTACAGAATGGAAGCAATCACTGTTATCTTCCAAATGATCCTCTAACTCCACCTTGGAAGACTTTGGAATTCCCTCACCCCCTGAGGCTTCTCTTACTAATCCTCTGACTCTTCCTGTAATCTCTTTTTGGACTGTCTGAAAAGTGCTTCTTTCTCTGGATGCAAGGAAGGCTTATGGTCCTGATGGCATCCATCCCGGTGTACTGAAAGAGTGTGCCTCAGAACTTGCAGCTGTACTTGCTTGTCTGTTCCGTTTCTGTTTAAAAAGCAAAACTTTTCCTTCTCCTAGGAAGCATACTTTGATACATCCCATCCCTAAGGAGGGTGACTGTTCTGACCCCTCTAACTATTGCCCTGTTGCTTTGACATCTACCATTTCCAAAGTCTTTGAATCCCTCCTCAACTCCCATATTTTTAAACACCTTGAAAATCAGTCTTCTCACTGATCACCAGTATGGTTTCCGTAAGGCAAGATCCACTGGTGATGTTCTTTCCTATCTGACTAATGTCTGGTCATCATTTCTGAAAAACTTTGGGGAGTCTTATGTAGATGCCCTTGACATATCTAAGGCTTTTGACAGAGTGTGGCAACAGGGTCTCATAAGTAAGCTACCCTCTTTTGGCTTCCCTCCCTCTCTGTGCTCCTTCATATCTAGCTTCCTCCCTGACTGATCTATCTCTGTGTTTGTTGATGGATCAGCCTCACCCTTTTTCTCCATCAGCAGCAGTGTCCCTCAAGGTTTTGTCCTGTCGCCTACACTCTTTCTCCTTTTTTTCAACAATTTCCTCTCCTCCATAAATAGTCCAATGCACTCATATGCTGACGACTCAACATTGCATTCATCCACATCCTTTAATTCTGCTCCCACTTCTCTCACTCGATCTGCATCTCGCCTTGACACAGCTTCCATAGTAAACTCAGACTTGGACAGGATATCTCAGTAGGGTAGACAAAATCTTGTTAAGTTTGATGCCTCCAAGACCCAATTTCTACCCATCTCTATTGAAAACTCCTGACAACTCTTGTCTCTCCTTTGACGGTTCTGTATTTCTACCTTTCGATTCAATGAACGTAATTTGTATTACTGTGATATCCACTCTTTCTTGGAAACCCCACATCACAGGAATAGCTAATTCTGTCTCCAAGAAACTGGGTTTCTAGATTATATGTCGAAACTTCTTCTCTTCTCAGCAGTTGCTCCATTTATACAAGGGATTGATTCGTCCTTGTATGGAGTACCACTCTCACATTTGGGTTGGTTCTAGCTCTGTAGCCTTACTTGACAGAGTTGAGTTGAAAGTGGTGCTACTTATAAACTGTTCCAGACTAACTCCCAAACTTGGCCCCCTTGCAATGTTGGTTCACTTTCCTTCTTCTTTAGGTATTACTTTGGTTTTTGCTCCCAAGAGGTGGCTGGTTGTGTTACCCCACCACTAGTTAGACCATGTAGCACTTGGCAAGCTGGTGCATCACATGATGATTGTGTGGCCATTGGCAACTCAAGGGTGTGCCATTTGATATCTGCTTCCTTCCCTACATGATAAAGCTTTGGAACTTTCTTCTCATGTCTTTCCCAATAACTATGATTTTACACATTTCAAAAGACAGGTCTTTCACTTTCTCAAAAATTTGTGAATAGTTTCCTTTGTCTTTTCTTTTTTTGTTTCTTAATTCTCTCTATATTTCAATTGGGGCCTGGCCTCAATTGGACTTTTGTCTGTGTAGGGGGGGGGTAAGCATGCAGCCTGTCTTTCTTTCAGTGAAATGGCTTGAATTAGCCATCCGAAAATTAGTGTTCTTCTTAAGAAGGTTTTTCTCTACTTTTTTTAGCAGATTGTTTTATTTGAATTTTGACATTTTGAAATACTGAAAAAATTTAACTTCATCATCTTCCATCTCCTTGTAAAGAGTCCAATACTCACCTTCAACTTGTTTTTTCCTCAAGGCTTTGTGTATCCATAACTGCTTCTAGGGTTAGACTCCTTTTCTTCAGCTAACAGAAGTGCAATTTAATGTAAGTTTCTTAAGTTCAAATCTATGAGGCATCATGTCTACACAGAGGTTGAGCTGGAACTAGATGGAATAGTGATGGATGGCGTGAATACACGGTGCGGTCTACGGAACAGTGACATGAAGTGATATGATGGTGATGTGATGAATAGAGTGAATCAGCCTCAACAAGTCTTCCCATTCTGAGGCTTGACTTTCAATCACTACTCTGTTTATGGCCAGTCGACCAGTATCTTAACCACCACAGTACAACTCTCTCTATACAATTTGACATAATTTTGAGAGTAACCTTTAATGCAGAACTGTATGGAATGCTTTTTGAAAATCTAAGTAGATGAAATCAACTTTTGATAGTACTGTTAATGCAGAACTGTATGGAATATTATTTTGAAAATCTCAGTAGTTGAAATCAGCTGCCTTACTTTCATTATATATGTTAATTATATCATAAGAGAAATCAATCAGATTTGTGTGACATGATTTCATCAAAAACCATGCTGAGAATATTTTATTAAATGGTGTTCCTTTGAATGGTTAATATTTTTTTTCTAAATGGTGGTATCCACAAGTTTTCCACCTACAGACACTTAGCTAATTTGACAATAAAGTCTGGGCAGTGACTTATCACTTTTTTTTAATATTAGTGTTACTTAGGCAAACTTCCATTTGTCTGGAACTTTTACTATAGCAGGTGGCTTATTAAAAAGAGCAGCAAGGGCTTAAGTATCTCATCTTTTGCCTCTTTCATTTTCTTTGTGTAAAACTTATCAAGGCCTGCTGTTTTATTTAATTGCATTCACTTTATTGTTGAGAGTATATCTTTAACTTTTGTCAATATGTTACTGAACATTCTTTCATTCGTAGCAGTGAAACTTGATTTGGGATGAGTTGTGTCGTTAGTCATAAATACTTTTGAAAAAATACAAATTCAGATCTTTGCCATGGCTTTGTTGTCTTGAATCAGACCACCATTTTCTAGAATTATTGTGCCAGTTGGCTGGGTAATTTCTCCCTTGCTCCTAACATAACTGCAAAACTCCTTAAGGTTTCATTAGCTATTTTCTGCCACATACACTTCATACTGACCTTTAATTTGCTATAGAAGTTTCTTAGTGTCTCCTTGCAAATTAGTGTTATTTACTTTATCATGATGGTTATTGGTCTCTTTGAGTTTTGTATGTGCTGCTTTTTTAAACAACTGGCACGTCTTTGTTTCGTCATCTTACCATCTTGGCTTCATTTTGAAGAAAAGACCATCACTTGCTTAGAAAATTTTAATTAAGCTTTGTCCAAACTGTTCCAAACTGTGTTCATATCATTTTTATGGATGATATTATCCTAGGTTTTGCTTGTCACAATTAATGCAAAGGTCATTAACATTTTAAAGTCTAATATAACTGGTATTTTTCCATGACTTTCTTGTTGGCCAACATTACATTCTGTGTTGAAAGTTCCCTCAAAAGTGAATTGCCTTTGATTACTTGTACCAAACTTTTCTCAACTAATTAACAAGATATTTTTTGTAACTAGAATTAAATCCTATGTCCTCATCACGTGTAGGTTTCTCAAATGAATTTGGTTACAGCCACATATGGAGCTACTGGAAAGACACCCTCTCCCTGGTTAGATACCAGCATGTTAAACTCTTCCATTATGATGAATTGTGTTCATTGCTAATTTTTGCTAACTGATCATAAAGTCCTTTAGGCTGAAGTGGCCTATAAACTAATTCTGTTATTTTGTTATGTACCTTATTTTCAGAATCTATACAATTGAAGTCACTGTTTTCAGTGGCTGCTGCATTTCACATCACAGGATTAGTATGATCTTTAACAGCAAGTAAGATGCCACCACATACCTCACTTCCCATGTCACTGTAGGATAGAGTGTGCTCTGGAATTGTGTATTCAGCAAGGAAATCTATATTTTTGAAATTTAACGAAGAACTTTTGAAATACCAGTCATTATTTTCCTCTTGTGCCGTTGTCTTTAACTCTTAAGACTTGTTTTGTGTACTCTGAGCATCAACATAAAATATTTTTATATGTGACAGGGACTTGTTTTGAAAAGTACTTATGGAGGTGGATGGGTCTTCTCAATATGAGCTGCATTTATTTGACCATGACATAGTTGTAGACTCACTTAGATTTTTTTTTTTTTAAGGCTCCAGTAACGAACAAAAGTCCATATTAAGGCCACGCCCCAATTGAATTATAGAGAGAATTAAGAAGTGGATAAAGAAAAGACAGGGAAAGTATTTACAAATTTTCTATAAAGTGGAAGACCTGTCTTTTGAAATGAGTCAGGTCATAATTATTGGGAAAGAAATGAGAAGGTAGAGAGTTCCAAAACTTTGATTTGTAGGGAAAGAAGCAGTTATCAAAACGACACACCCATGAGTTGCCGATGGCCACACAATAATCATGTGACGCAGCAGCTTGCTGAGTATTGCGTGGTCTAGCTAGTGGTGGGGGTATGCAAGCAGCCAGCTCTCAGGAGCAAAAGCCAAATTATTACCTATAGAAGAGGAGAAGTGAACCAACATTGCAACATAGGGCAAAGGGGTCAAGTTTGGAAGTTAGCCTGGGATAGTTTATAAGTTGGACTGCTTTCGACTCAACTTTCTCAAGTAAGGAAACAGAGCTAGAACCACCCCAAATGTGAGAGCAGTACTCCATATAGGGATGAATCAATCCCTTGTATAAGCGGAGCAACTGTTCAGAAGAGAAAATTTTACGACATCTAAACAGGACACCCAGTTTCTTAGAGGCAAATTTAACTATTCCCATAATGTAGGGTTTCCAAGAAAGAGTGGGTGTTACAGTAATACCAAGTATGTTCATTGAGTCAAGAGATGGAATTACAGAACTGCCAAAGGAGATACGAGAGTTGTGAGGAGTTTCCGATAAAGAGATGGGTAGATAATGTGTCTTGGAGGCATTAAACTTAACTAGATTTTGTGTACCCCAATGAGATATCTTGTCCAAGTCTGAGTTTGTGGAAGCTGTGTCAGGGGGAGATGCAAACTGAGTGAAAGAAGAGGGAGCAGAATTGAAGGATGTGGATGAATGCAGCATTGAGTTGTCAGTGTATGAGTGCATTGGATCTTTTTGTGGAAGAGACAAACTTTTTGAAAAAAGGAGAAAAAGTTTAGGGAACACGACAGACCCTTGAGGGACACCACTGTTGATGGAGAAAAGGGGGAGGCTGATCCATCACCAACCACAAAGATAGACCAGTTGGAGAGGAAGCTAGATATCAAGGAACAAAGTGAGAGAGAGAAGCCAAAAGAGGGGAGCTTAGATACGAGACCCCAATGCCACACACTGTCAAAAGCCTTAGATATGTCAAGAGCAACTACATATGACTCCCCAAAATTTTTCAGGGGTGATGACCAGACATTAGTGAGATAGGAAGGAATGTCACCAGTGGATCTCGCCTTATGGAAGCCATACTGGTGATCAGATAGTAGACTGTGATTTTCGAGGTGTTTAAGGATGTGGAAGTTGTGGAGGGATTCAAAGACTTTGGAAGTGGTGGATGTCAAAGCAACAGGATGATAGTTAGATGGATCAGAACGATCGCCCTTCTTAGGGATGATATGTATCACAGTATGTTTCCAAGGAGAAAGAAAAGTTTTGGTTTTTAAACAAGCAGAATAGACAAGCAAGCGCAGAAGCAAGTTCAGAGGCACGCTCTTTCAGTACTCGGGAATGGATGCCATCAGGACCATGATCCTTGCATGTGTACAGAGAAAGAAGCACTTTTCAGACAGCCCTAATAGAGATCACAGGAAAAGTCATATGATTAGTAAGGGGAGCATCAGGGGGTGAGGGAATGTTAGTCATCCAAGGTGGAGGTAGAGGAGAAATGGGAAGCAGAGTTGCTTTGTCAAGTGGGAGAGACGGCTATAGTGCTATCAGGACGGAAAAGTGAGGGAAAGGTAGAGCGACAGAAGTTGTTAAAGATGCCCTTAGCTAAAGACCAGAAAGATATATCTGGATGACAAGGAGAGGTTGTCACACTTCCTTTGAATAAAAGAATGCTTCGCCTGACTGTTAATGCACTTGCAGTGATTATGGGCAGTGATAAAAGTTGAATAGGAGCCAGAAGTAGGAGAGTTCTTCCACTCCTGATATGCCTGATTCCTTGCCTGAATGACCTCAGAACAGGAACAGTTGAACATGGATTAGATGAAGTAGTAGTCTTGGAGGAAGAGGGGATAAATGCTTCCACTCCTGCAAGAATAACCTCTGTTATGCGTTTGGTGGAGACAGAAGCATCACCACATGAGACAGTAATTTACATAGGGAAAGTCAGAAAAGAAGTTATTCCAGTCAGCTTTGTTCATATGCTAGTATTTACGCTTAGAAGGGGCTGCTGGAGAGGGAGGTCCTGTTAGAATAGGTACATTTATGAGAGTATGATCAGATGAACCATTTTTTTTTTTTATGTTCAAGGCTCCAGTCACGGACAAAAGTCCACATCAGGGACGGGTCCTAATTGAAATATAGAGAGAATTGAGAAAGGGGGAAAAACAGACAGGGAAAGTATTTACAAATTTTTGAGA
>JAYMFT010227408.1:0-11252 GCA_038088735.1 Panulirus argus
GAGAGAGAGAGAGAGAGAGAAAATAGATATATATACATATATATATATATATATATATATATATATATATATATATATATAAAGTAAAAGAAAAATTCTTCAGGTCCTCAGTAAGAATTCTTGGATGACATTTCTTACGAGCCGTCGTTACTCCGCTGAAATAATCACGGTATGTACGTACCTGTGATTCTCGAACAGCAATGCAGCGGCCGAGCGATTTAGGGTCCATGGAGCATTTCCAGACATCTTAACGAGGCAGAATTCTGTGGACTGGTCGGAACACGGCCTGGACACATTAATTGGACGTAGACTGACGTACCTGGCCACACTCAGGGCCAATCAATATATACATGAGCGGTTTTAGTCAAGTCCCTCGCGAACAAATTAAGGCTGTATTCGTGTCGCTAGTTTTAAACGTATCATTGAATTAATTCCCGGTAAATTCAGCGTCTGTTTCGACGAGGTTATTGCTGCAGCTTTGGGTCGACTTGGCTTCGCTACTTATTGAGTTGTTTAGAGTTATAACCACTACAGCCACCCATGGTCCTGGACTGGGTTCCCTCTTGCTTCACGCATTGCTAGACCCTCTTCTCTCCGCGTCAAATTCGTGAAATAATTAAAAGGAAAAATAGATATTATTCCTAAAATCCTTCAACTGATGTACTCATTTCATGAGCCATGATTTGCCACTGCGTGGGAGAGAGAGAGAGAAAAAAAAAAGGGGGGGAGCATAATTGTAAATAGCATGCATTCACGAGAGTGAAAAGGGACTCTCACTTTCCGTGGACCCTCTACAGCCAAATCGTAATTCATATTCCATGATTTTAGGTGCTCAAGGTCAATCTATTGCTTATGTCATGCAAGACAAGCACCAAGGGTCTTGGAGAGGGACATCTTTACACCTTAAGTTAGCGAGGTTTTGCTCTGAGCATTATGAAGGACGTTATTAACCTGCGGATGATGAGGGACTCTTGAAATCTGCCGTGTAGTAAAGAGCTTCAGGTCCACTGTAGCAGGAGAGCTTGTACGGGAACGCGGGTTCCGCCAGCAATGTAGGAACGCAAGTGGGCCTCCTGGGCTCTGGGGGAGTGGATGCAAGGGAGGCTCAAGGGGGTTTGCGGGAGGTTATGGAGGCTTTGGGGAGGTTAAGGAGGCTTTAGACGTTGGGAGTGGTGGAGGCCAGTAAGGCATCCAGGAGTAATGAGGACGCATGAGAGATGTGGGGAGACGCAGTGTGCCGGGAAACATGAGACTGGAGGGCTGGGTGGATTGATGAGGATATTTGGTGGCAAGAGACACGTGAGGGGAATTGTCCGCTCGACTGACATCACTGACGATATTTGGTCGTGATCTTCTTAGGAGACCGGATAACAAGCTGCAGGCTTTCCAGGACGTGATAACAAACACAGAATGTCGGGGGCCCACGATAACAAGCTCATCATCTTTTAAGAGTCATGATAACACGCTCCTGATCTTCACATGATCATGATAACAAGCTCCTGTTCTTCTCAGGGTCTAGAAGACAGGCTTATGATCTCAGCGTCATGATAACGAGCTTACGATCTTCTCAAGATTATGATAACAACGTGCTCACGATCTATTCAAGGTCATGAGAACAAGGTCATGATCTTCTCGTGGCCATGAATACAAGCTCATGATCTTCAGGGACCGTAATAACAAGCTCGTGATATTCTTACGGTCATGATAACAAGTTAATGATCTTCTCAAGGGGTATGATAACAAGGTCATGATCTTCTTAGTGCCATGATAACAAGCTCATAGCCTCAGGGCCATGATACCAAGCTCATAACCTTCTTACGGCCATGGGAATGACCTTATTATCTAAGAATAATAATTTCATGATCTTTTTGGGCAACGATAACAGGTTCATGAACTTATCAAATGCCAAAAGTATATAATACTTTCCTATGAAAAAATCTAAACGCTCTTTACCTCGTGTCATGATTTTCGGACATTCTGTCTTATCTGCACTCATTCATTTATCGCTCTTATTCATTTTAAATAAGATGAAAAAAATCAGGAGATGTATGGAGTGAAGAATGTGTTACTGATTCGTAATTATGCATTCATGAATAACTTTCATCATCTGTGGTTGTTGGAGATTTTAGATAAATTCCCCCTCTTGTGCCTCATGATACAGGTGTCTTCTCTAAAATTTCTGCCCTTCTGATATTCTTCTGCTGAAGGTAATGTAATTCTAGACAGCCAGTTGGAAGATCAATACATATGATACGTGGAATACCCGGGTATCAGTCTCTTTGAGCACGACAGTATGACAAGGAGGTACGTACGACCCTTGGTATATGATGACCTGATCTTTCAAAATGCCTGACCCAAGTCAGCACCTGTTAGGGTCAAAGGCTACGCCATCATACCAAAGGGTCGTATAGTCGTGTCCAAGGTGGTATCTCTATCATTAAGGGTCGTGCCGTCCTTCTCAATAGTCGTACCGTCTTACTCAAGGGTGGCACCATCTTGTTCAGGGGTCGTATAGTGTCGAGCCTTAAGAGTGGCATCATCTTGCTTAGGGATCGGAGCGTCCAAGGTCGAGGTACAAATGTGTCCTTCAACCCGACAGAGCCGATGGCGATCGGCCGCCCTCGCCGATCTCCTTGACTGTTACGTTCTCGCGTCTCGAACGCGACGTTCCCTCGGGAAAGTAACCCCACTACTCCCGGAGCATAACAACCGAAGCAACACTTGAAAGTAACATTCCTCTGCTCCTTTTTTCCTCTATTGTTCCAGAGAGGTATTCACCAGTGGCCGGTTGCTGGATGAGTTACTTTGATAATTACCTTTGATGTTACGTAAAATATAAAGAAAACTACATAACTGATGAAAGTGCTGATTACTCTTTTTTTCCCTCTCTTTGCAGGTGTTGGGGTGACGGGCTGTCAAGCGAGGAGAGAGCCCCCTGCTGGTGCGAATGGCTCGGAAAACTGTGGTTCTCTCTCTCTCTCTCTCTCTCTCTCACCCACGACAACGTCATCTCCGAGTGGTTGTCTCCTTCCATCCCTCCACACCTCCCTCCCTCTTCAGTTACAGTTACGAAGGTCTCGCACAGTATGTTACAGCTGGGCATTAGACAGTGACTGTAACACTTACGTAGGAAAAGATCCCTACACACAACACAGCGGCAGACTGGATTATTTAAAGTTAGAAAAATTAATTGAACTGAGGGTCCCCACAAATAATGACAGTCTGATTAGAGAGAGAACGATTAAACTTATTTTTTTTCTGCCAATTACACCAATTACATTAATTAGCACGTCCTTAATTCTTTTATTTTTTTACCAAATAGCTTCGTCGTATTTTTCTTCAGTAGCGATACCTTGTGGTAATTTCAAGATAGGTGTTATGTCTCAAGGACTAGTCCTTCGACGGACAGAATAGACACACTGGAATCAGAAAGATAAGGGTGGAGGACTGAGAATGAATAATCAAATCTGCAAGAAGATAAAGAGGAGACTGATTTACGATGTTGTATCAACAGATACATACAATACCCCCTGTTGTTGTATGATCAGTCACATGCAGTACCCCCTGCTGTTCTATGATCTATCTCTTACAGTTCCCCAGGTGCTTTCCGATCAGTCACATGCAACGACTGCTGTTGTATGGTCAACCACATACAGTATCCCTGGTGTTGTATGGCCAATCTCATACAGTACCCCTGTCGCTGTATGATCAACCACATCCTGTTACCCCGATGTTGTATGATAAATCGCATACAACTTCCCTTGTGGTGCATAAGTCCAATCGGATACATTACCTCTGGGGTTGTCCTATCAACTCAAAGCCCAGCTTGTCTGAATACTAGACACCCATCATAAAGTTGCACTCACAACTTCCCCTCCCAAACCTGCTCACCACCATCCCACCGCAGGGACTCAGTTACGAGAGAGAAAAAAAAAATAACAAAACCAAACTTTGCAGGAAGGGGCCAGGTTACATTTTACGTCAAATTACTCAAGAAAATAATAGCACCGAAACTCCAATTAACTTGGCATATTATATTTTCTCTCATTAGTGTTTCGACCTAAAAGTTGATGACAATTTGCACAGTTTGTGGTTAAAAGAGAGCGTAGGCCAAGCAACCACGTACTACTGGATATGGTTCTTGAGGGCGAATCCAGACCAATCTCTCTAGTAACTTTCGTTCTTGAGGATACCATTCCAGCATTCTCCTTTGCCAGATCCTTTGGCTGGAAGGAAGCAAGTTGAGAGTATATCAACGAATCCATTTAGGTAAAATCAGGTATTAGGTCTGTTTAAAGGTGGACCATGAGAGCTGAACATTTCTGAAAGACGAAGAAGAATCCTTGCTGTACAGCGCGCGCGAGAGGGAGGTATTCTCTCGTGTCACACCACCATTATAGTTCCATACCCTGCCATATAGCCTGATAGATGGTTTGGCTATACGTGTATACTTGTAGGGAATGGGATTCGCTGAATACCTCTCGCACCTGCTGGAGCCACGAGGTATTCTAGATGTGCGATGGTCTTCGCGTTCAGAGAGGGTCTCCTGGATGCGGGTGAAGGTGGTGCCTCTTTGACCAGGCTAGGACGATCACCTCTCGACGGCCTCCTGCCACTGAGGACGACTCCTTATTCGACCTCCTGCCACTGAAGATGACTCCTCTTTCGACCTCCTGCCACTGAGAACGGTTCCTTTCTCGACCTCCTGCCACTGAGAACGGTTCCTTTCTCGACCTCCTGCCACTGAGGACGACTCCTTACTCGACCTCCTGCCACTGACGACGACCCCTAATCGACCTCCTGCTACTGAGGACGACTCCTTACTCGACCTCCTGCCACTGACGACGACCCCCTACTCAACCTCCTGCCACTGACGACGACTCCTTACTCGGCCCCCTGCCACTGACGACGACTCCCTACTCGACCTCCTGCCACTGACGACGACTCCTTACTCGACCTCATGCCACTGACGACGACCCCCTACTCAATCTCCTGCCACTGGAGACGACTCCTTACTCGGCCTCCTGCCACTGAGGACAACTCCTTATTCGACCTTCTACCACTGAGGACGACTCCTTATTCGACCTCCTGCCACTGAGGACGACTCCTTACTCGACCTCCTGTTTCTGACGACGACTCCTCACTCGACCTCATGCCACTGACGACGATCCCTACACGACTGACCTCATTATGAGCCAAAAGGATAGATAGGATAAATCCTCATTTGAATGATGCAGTAACAGGCTGATTTTATACATATCTACGGAAAAGACAGTGGAGCCATAACAAGGGGAGAAGATGCTAAAACGAACATAATCTACACATATTGGTCAATTACGGCGCTTGCAATGGCTGGAACACGGCCGTGACTGTAGCAGTCTCGGATAAGCCCGATGCGGTTGTGTTGCACTGGGGACAAAGGATCTATAGTGGCAGGAGGTAACGGTGGAGAGGGAGATGGTGCAGCAGCTTCATCCCGAATCTGTTGGGTGAGGTCCAAGCGATACAATGGAATACGAGAGATTTTCAAACAGCAACGAATCACTGGGTCCCTTCGAGGCTGTGTGTGGCAGAGGACGAGATACGAAACTCATGGACCAGTGTGGTTAGTGAAAAGAGACATACCCAACTGATCTATGTCTTTCCTGTCCCTACTTCTGATGGCTAGAGACAGCCGGGAAGAGCAGGATGTTCCCCATCGGTCTATGAGGGACTAAGGATGATCTCGCATGGCCTTTCCTGCACCTTCTCAAGCAGCCTCCTGTTGTCTGGTGAATAGGGGGAGGAAGAGGTTGAGTCTGGCAAGAATGAAAGTTGTGTGGATGTTCTTGACTTCAACTGAAGGAGGAGGGGGGGGGGGTCCCAAGTGCCTCGAGTCTACGGAGACTGTAGAAAAAATAGCTGTAGGAATTGCTGATGGAGCTGAGGTTCACCAGATTAATCTTGCGTCCATAGAGACATCGAGGAAAAAAAGCTTGGTGGACTGAACAACTTGGAAGGGGCTGGGGCCTCAGTCTACTGCAGAAGTCCACACGTTCGCTATAGAGGGTTAGGATACAGGGTCTCCGTGTGTTATTCATAACCTGTGTTATAGTTGTCTGGACCTTTACTAATGATAATCCTGAACATTTCAGGCGTCAGAATATCTGAGATACGTATTTCAGACAATTACATACATGCATCTGTGACGAGACACAGGTGTCATATATACTCTGAACTTAATGCGTTATAAACGGTGAACAGCTTTACACAAGTCGAGCGATTAGTTACGTTTGTGACATTTGATATACAACATATAAAAGATGAACGTGAGAGAAATATCAATACCAAACACGCGCACTCACAACATACTGTGTTAACCAGTGGTGCAAAATGGAAATTTTCAAAGCATAATATATACATACATATGTTCTCAACTCAACAAACACCAGAATTGTGACAAACTAATATTCTATAAATTTCCGGAACCAGTAACTAGTCTCTCTGTACACGAGTGAATCTGGTGAAAGATGTTCGTTGTCAGTAACGTTGTGAGACTATGTGTTGGAAACTGTACGTTATAATGAAACACACACTGTGATGATATAGTGAGCATGGAATTACTAGAACAATAATACGTTTGATCTATAATGACAAAACATTCGGTGACGAGCGAGTGGACAATACCCGTTACTGCGAACAGCCGAGTGTGACGGGAAGTGTGAGACTAGACCGTAACGGAGTCTGGCATCACCAAGTGCCACCAGGTCCGTCACAAACACACACTCTCTCCCTCTTACAACCCACCTGTTCTCCCTACGTCAGAGAGACGCTACAGGGGGCCTGGCGGAGGCGACGGCGTTGTCGGTGAAGACCCGTCGCGGTGTCTATCTTGACAGATGTCGTCCACGACCATGAAGATGCTGGGGCCGGAGAAGGTCCCCGTGTTCCGCAGTAACAGTGACACGCAGAGGAACACACGCAAACAGAAGTTCAGGAACTTCTCCCTCAAGTGTCGACGTCTGGCCTGGGACGAGGTGAGTACACGTCCTCTTTTCCACGTATTAAGCCAACCATGAGTCTCCACTTTACTCTTAACCCCACGGCGCGCCGCTCCTTCTCAAGGTGGAGGACACAACATTAGAATGTCGGCTGTGGACTCTAGTGCGAAACTTGGGCGACGCATGGTGAGTCCCCCTCCTAAACTTGTGCGTCAGCTGTTGCTTTTTCGAAAGGTAAGTGACTCGAGGAAGTTATTGTGGGAGCATAACATCCTCTTCTCCCTCTCGCTTTGAGGTCCTAAAAATAATGCCTGTGTGAACCTACTTAATAATGACTCAAGTTACACTGTAAGTATCACACTGGAACTGTCACTGCAGCAACGTTAGAATCGGGGATGTTCTCACTGCACGTGATCTTGATTTGCTGGGAGCTACTAGTCTTTCGTGAGTCGTTCCCAGGGACTGTGAGCACAGGGGTAATCTCCTTACAGACGGTCGGTCCACGCCCCTCCCTTCCTCCCAGATCTACCCCTCTGTTGCTGATGTCTTCCCTAGAGAGTATGCGGAGGGGGGGGGGGGAAGCCTGTTACCCTTCTCTTTTCCTATGTTTGTCTCGTGACATAACGAGAACTCCATCTACCTCAGAGCTCTAGTAAGAAGATTTGCCCCCTCCACACCTCTCCCTCTCTGTCAATATCACCGAGAGGAAAGGGTTTGATTTTAACAAAGCTCCCCATCCTTCCCATGTTTCCACGGGTCATATTACGTCGCTCGTTCCTGTTCCGTTTTCCATCATTCTCCCTATGTTCATAATCCCAGATTTTCCTCCCAAGTCTCAATCAGTCTCCTTGGTGTGTTTCGTCACCCAGTTCTGATGCAATATTCACAAAATGCATTTCGTATTCTCTTTAAAAGCTGGACAAAAGTCATATACACATTCTCTATTCATCTATCTCTCTATCTATCTATCTATCTATCTATCTATCTATCTATCTATCTATATATATATATATATATATATATATATATATATTCATCCGGTCTCCCATCCATTCTCTACAGAATGGATGGGAGCGGATGTAGCCATTCTTCGTCTGTTCCTGGCGCTGCCTCACTAACACGGGAAATGTTTCATTATGTTTATGGTGTTAATAGTGTTTGTTTGTTTGTGTGTGTGTGTGTGTGTGTGTGTGTGTGTTTTATGCACCCAAAACCACAAACACACACTTTTATGACAGACATATCGGAAAACGTACATAAACCCATACAGACACAGTACATACACAAGGTTACGAGACGAGGCAACACGAGTGTAAAACTCTCTCCCCGTCACACACAGGTAGTAATCACACACACACACACACACACACACACACACATACACGCGAGAATAGAACCTCCCTCTTGGTACAGTACAAGTAGATAATTACACACCGGTTAGTGCATACACACACGCACACAGACACAAAAGCTCACTCTGAGGAACCCAAAATCCCATCAAATCCACACGGAAGATTCTCCGGAGAAACAGTCTTGAGATTTCTTTAAACAGATGTACCGTTGGAATCAGACACTCCGGCTCGCTAAGAAATAAAGGACAGAACCCGCAAGAGACCGTAAGTAAAGTAGCGGATGCCCTATCGTTGATGCTCATTTGTCTCTACACTGCCTGGGGATTCCAGTGGTCTGTATTATAGGAGTTTTAGTCTCGAGGGAGTCAGTTCCCCACCCGATGGGGTCAGGGCCTGCGAGGAATCGACGCTGGCGTCGATTCTTTCTTCTTGCTATGTCTGAAATAAGGTGATTTAACCATAATTGGTAGTTTTCTAGTTAACGCCAGTTTATTCAGAGGTGAGTTTAGTTTCTAGACCGGTTGTCTTGTCTGCCTCATATACTTATAATTAATTGATGTGTGAATAGGATTCCGCCTTTGTAAAATATGCGATATGTTGGGTATACCTCTAGCTATGTCGTGTACTTTATACGTGTGAATGTTGAATGTGGGTAAGAACTCTGGATGTGGTGTCTGGATATTACGTATGTTGGTACTGATTAAGTTGGTACGTTGGTTAGGTTCTTTGGGCTTCAGGCCTAATCATCTGACTACCCGCGTCAATCAAGGTCGTCACCAGCGTCAAGTTATAGCCCTCCAGTGGGAGAAGTCGTAATCACATCCATGTCGGGTGTTGTAAGATAATTCTGAGGCCTTACACGCTCGTACTTACTTAGGCCCTCGTCTAAGTTCCACCATAAATGGATCTTTGATGATCTGAAAAAGTTACTTCCGTCACGAAGAGTATTATGAGCTGATCCCGTGTTCGTAAGTAACAGTTACTCAGCGAGCTGAGGATGGATACTTATTCGGTTAGGTGTGTTGGAACAACAGATGAATGGACTGACTCGAAGACAGACAGGAAGTGAAAGACACAGTCGTAAAAGGAGAGAGAGAAAAAAGGAGATGTGACGTATTTAGAGAAAACATGTGGAAGGAGACATGAATGACATTGGCCATTAGGGAGCCGACTGAAGTCCTCTCATGTCCTTCTGAGGCCACATGATTAATCGTTTCAACCATCGGTTGCAAGATGGTGTAAAAAGCTTCACTCGTATTCAGAAAGTGTGAGGTTGATGATGAGTCATAAATTGATCAGTGTGAATCCACACGAAATACAGAGACAAAAATTGATACTCATCTGAAAAAAAATGAATAGATTTTTTCCCCTGCTGGAGTATTGTTAAGATGCCACAGTCTTGGATTTCACAGAGAAAAAAAAAAAAAGAATTGAACAACGCAGCGCGAACTTTCTAAGTGGCTCAAGTGTGGCGAACCTCCTCTCAAGTGGTTCACTTTAGCCAAAGGGCGACTTGAGAAACTCTTCTGTGCTCACTTCTGTATTGCCTTTTGAGTGGGTCCTCATTATTCGAGGTTTTGTTCAGGATAGATAAATATTTTGTCTTCTCTTGTGGGCCAAATGACGCTCTCCCTCTCTCTCTCAGCATCTAGACGAAGACCCTCGTCTGTCTAGATCTTATTGTCTCTCTCTCTATATATACATCCCTCTGTCCATCTGTTTCTGACAGCCAGTCTCTCTGTCTGCTTCTGTTTTCCTATGTGTTTGAGTCTTGTCCGTCAGTCTGCATGTTTCTCTCTCTGATTTACTCTTCGTTTCTGTATCTCTATCCTTCCATCCCGCTCTCCCACTGTTTCTGTCATACTGCTTTCAGAGCAGCAAACCACATTTCTGCTGTTATTCCCCATGGGTCATATGGTATGGAAACACAAACAGAGAGAGAGAGGGAGAGAGAGAGAGAGAGAGAGGAGGATAACTACATCGATGGATGGAAGATCATCTCAGTGGAAGTGAAGAAAAGGAGACGCGTTTCAGAGGAGCCTTCTCGTTACAGGTTGAGGTCACCACTGGTATGCCACAGGGCTCTGTTCTGGGACCACTACTCTTCTTGATCTAAGGTGAATGACTTGCGAAAAGGATTGGACGACTGCCTTGATATGGTTGCAGATGATGCCGTGGTTAGGAATAAGGAGGCACAGGGCTAGGAGGACTGCATTGATATACAAGGGAACCCTAGGCAGACAGCCCGAGTAAATGCAAAGTTATGGAGGTGGGAAACGGTGAAGAAAGACATCGATGTGTTTATCATTCAGTGAGACGAGAGCTGCAGGTATCTGTGTGAGAGGGACTTCGGAGTCGACATCGTCCCTAACCTATAGCCAGAGTTCCACCTTAGGAAAAAAATAAAGGACATAAATATTAGAAATACCCTTAAGTACATGAATGAAAGAAATATTCAGCAAAAGCGAATGTACGCTATCTCTGGTTGAGTCGCTGTACTTAGAGACGAACAATTGACCAATAAAGAAGGCGTAGAGGAAGGCGACGAAGGTGCTACCAGAATTAGAAATGAGTAGCACTGAAAAAATTTAGCGCCCTTAAACTTTATCCACCATGGAAAAGAAAAGAGTAACCTGATCACAACCTTCTCAAGTTCTTAAGCCAATGAACAGAACAACAAAAGGCCACTCCATGAAATTAAGCAAGATAACTTGTGAGAAAAGATGTAAAGAAGTACTGTTACAGTGCAAGAGCAGTGGATGAATGGAATGAAATGAGAGAAGCGATTGAGAATGTGGGAAACAGACAGAAGCTTACAAAGACGTGTGATGGTAGACCAGTTTGATATGGATTCACACGAGAGTTGAAATCCCTTTCCGTATAGTACAAATAGATTATTTCATATAGGTATTTACACACA